>JAQZBX010045204.1:9931-21225 GCA_029593785.1 Cabassous unicinctus
TCAGAATGTCAAATGCCACAGATAGAGAATTCTGAGAGAAGACCAAAAGGGGAAAGGGGCAGAAGGAATATTTGAGGAAATAATGGTGGGAATTTCCCAACCTTATTGAAGGACATAGATATCCATGTCTAAGAAGCACAATGTACTCCCATCCAAATAAATCTGAATAGAACTACTCTGAGACACATACTAATCAGAATGTCAAATGCCAAAGATAGAGAATTCTGAGAGCAGCAAGAGAAAAGAGATTAATCATATACAAGGGACACCCAATAATATTAAGTGCTGATTTCTCATCAGAAATCATGGAGGCAAGAAGGCAGTGGTATGATATATTTAAGATACTGAGAGAGAAAAACTGTCATCCAAGAATCTTATGTCTGTTGTATTAGTTTGGGTTCTCTAGGGAAACAAAACTGACAGGAGATATCTGTAAATAGTATGAGTTTTTATAAAATTCTCTCATGTGACTGTGGGGATGCACAAGCCCAAATTTTGCAGGGCAGGCTGCAAACCAGGGGCTCTGATAAAGGTCCTTGATGAGTTCCTAGGAGACATTAGCTGTCCAAAGTGGAGCTTGGAATTCTCTCTGAATGCTGAAATCACTTCCCCTTTTAAGCCTTCAGCTGATTGGATAAGATGTCACTCATTGCTGATGGCAATCTCTTTGATTGATTGTAGATGTAATCAGCCATCTATGCAATCAACTCACTGATGATTAAAGTCCATGAAATATCCTTGTATTACAATTGGCCCAGTGCTTGCTTGACCAAACAACTGGGCACCATTACCTGGCTGAGTTGACACATTAGCCTAGCCATCACATATGGCAAAATTGTCTTTCAAAAATGAGAAAAAATTTAGAATATTCACAGATAAACAGAAACTGAGAGAGTCTGTTACCAAGAGACTGGCTTTGCATGAAATACTAAGGGGAGTGAGACAGCCTGAAAAGAAAAGACAGGAGAGAAAGGCTGGGAAGAGAGTCTAGAAATGAAGACTATATCACTAAAAGTAACTAAAAGTGTAAAAAGAGTGGTGAATACAAGATATGACAGATAAAACCCAAAGGGAAAAAATGGGTGAAGTAAGAACTGCCTTTACATTAATAACATTGAATTTTAATGGATTAAATTCCCCAATCAAAAGACACAGACTAGTGGAAAGGATAAGATAATATAAGGCATCTATATGCTGTCTAAAAGAGACTCACCTTAGACCCAAGGATACAAATAGATTGAAAGTGAAAAGCTGGAAAAAGATATTCCACACATGCATAACCAAAAAATAAAAATAAAAATAAAAAAGCTGGGTTAGCTATATTTATATTGGATGAAATAGACTATAAAAGCAAAGCTGTTATTAGAGACAAGGAAGGTCATTATATACTAATAAAAGGGGTAATTCTTCAGGGAGAAATAACAATCATAAATGTATATGCACCTAACCAGGATGCCCCAAATTATATGAGGCAAACAGTGGCAAACGTGAAGGCAGAAATAGACGTCTCTATTATAATAGTTGGAGACTTCAATACACAACTCTAATCACTGTATAGAACATCTGGACAAAAGATCAGTAAAGAAAGAGAGAGCTTGAATAATATGATATATGAACTCAACCAAATAGACATATACAGAACATTGCACCCTAAAACAGCAGGATATACATTCTTTTCAGTTGCTCATGGATCTCTCTCCAGGATAGACCATATGATGGGTCACAAAGCAGATCTCAATAAATTTAAAAAGACTAAAATAATACACAGCACTTTCTCTGATCATAATGGAATAAAGCTGGAAATCAACCACAGGCAGAAAAGGGAAAATTCAGAAATACATGGAGATTAAACAACATACTATAATCAGTGGATCAAAGAAGAAATTTCAAGAGAAATCAATAAATATCTTGAGATGAATGAAAAGGAGAACACAACACGTCAGAAACTATGGGATTCAGTGAATGCACTGCTGAGAGGGAAATTTATAGCCCTCAGTGCTTACATTAAAAAAGAAGAGAGAGCTAAAATCAATGATCTAACTACACAGCTGGAGGAACTAGAAAAAGAACAGAAAACGATGCCCAAAACAAGCAGAAGAAATGAAATAACAAAGATCAGAGCAGAAATAAATGAAATTGAGAATAACAACAACAACAACAAAAACAATGTAAAGAATTAACAAAACCAAAATTTGGTTCTTCGAGAAGATCAACAAAATTGACAAACTCTTAGCTAGACTGACAAAGAAAAAAAGAGAGAATATGCAAAAATAAAGTCAGAAATGAAAATGGAGACATTATCACTGACCTGACAGAAATAAAAGAGATCATAAGAGGATACTATGAACAACTGTATGCCAACAAATTAGAAAACGTAGATCCAATGGAAAAATTCCTAGGAACATACAAACAACCTACACTGACCCTAGAAGAAATAGAAGACCTCAACAAACCAATCTCAAGCAAAGAGATTGAAACAGTCATCAAACAACTCCCCAAAATGAAAAGCCCAGGACCAGATGTCTTCACAGGTGAATTCTACCAAGCATTCAAAGAAGATTTAATACCAATCTTACTCAAACTCTTCCAAAAAAAAAATGAAACTCATTCCATAAAGCCAATATCACCCTAATACCAAAGCCAATAAAGGTATTATGAAAAAAGAACATTACAGACCCATTTCCATAATGAAGTCAGATGCAAAAATCCTCAACAAAGTACTTGCTAAACGAATCCAGCAACACATCAAAAGAATTATTCATCATGATTAAGTGGGTTTTATACCAGGTATGCAAATATGGTTCAACCGAAGAAAATCAATCAGCATAGTTCACCACATTAATCAAGGAAGAAAAATCACGTGATCATCTTGATTGGCACAGAAAAGGCATTTGACAAAATCCTGCATCCTTACTTGATAAAAACATTCCAAAAAATAGGAATTGAAGGAAACTTTCTCAACACGATAAAGGGCATATATGAAAAACACACAGCTAACGTTGTACTCAATAATGAGAGACTGAAAGCTTTCCCACTGTAAGATCTCTTGTCTTGTATGTACAGTGATATTTTCTTCCATATATTCCCCCAGTGTCTTTTTTTTTCTTTTCATTTTATCTTCAAAGAAGTTTTAGGATACAGAAAAGTCACATAGAGAATACAGGTGATTCCCATATACCCAACACCCTCCCACCTTTCCCCTCTCCCTTATTAATAACATTTTGCATGTGGATGGTACATTTGTTGCAAATGATGTACAAATATTAAAGCATTGCTACTAGCCATGGTCAATAGTTTACATTATGGTTTATATTTTGGATCTTACACTTTTATAGGTTTTGATGAAATTTGAAGTGGCCTGTATCCATTATTGCAAGATCATGCTGAACAATTCAAATGCCCTAAAAATGCCCTGTTCCATCTATTCTATTCTTCCCTCCCTCTCCCCTTGGAACCTATGGTAACCACTAAATTTCAATTTTTGAAGAATAAGATTCATAGTTGCAATAATATTGAGGGCTTGACATATTGGTCTGTTTTCTTTTATTAGGCACTGCCTTTGTTCTCGAGGGATTCTTGTCACTCTAATTGAGAACATAGCAGGACTCCCCAGAATGGGAGTTTGATATTTTCTTGATTATTGTGTGGGTCTCCACCTACTGATATAACACACCATGGCAAAATGAACACTTAGATATTCCACAGAAGCCTGCCCCAGGTGCACTCATGTACCCTCCACATCCAACACCCTACACCAGTAACCCTCCCCTGCTGTATTTGCCAAAAGAACATTCCCAACATTGTAGTTTTAACCACAGACCTGCAAATCCCCAGAGTTCACCTGCTCCTTCCCCTAACCCTCCCCCTAGTTCCATGGATAGTCCAACCCAAACCCCCAACCTACTCCCCCTCAGAGACCAGCACCACCAAACCCAATTACATTACTGCACCACTATCATACTCATCTACTACACAACTACATCTTCCATCTGATCATAGGTTTTGCCCATATAGGCATCAGCTCACCACCCTCTACTCCCTTTCTGAATCCAGTAAACCTATCTTCCAGACTCTAGCTCTGTAAGTCTGCTCAATTTGCTTAATTCATATCAGTGAGGTCATGTAATATTTGTCCTTCAGTGACTGGCTTACTTCACTCAACATAAGGTCTTCAAGATTCATCCATGTTATCCTGTGTGTCAATACTGCATTCCTTCTTACAGCTGGGTAATATTCCATTGTATATATATACCACAGTTTGCTTATCCATTCATTCATCTGTTGATGGACATTTGGGTTGCTTTTAACTTTTGGCAATAGTGATGGATAGAGTTGATGGTAGCACATTATAATGAGTATAACTAAAATAGCAAGTTTATAAATGGGATTGTGGCTGAAAGGGGTGGTCTAGGGATGTAAATGTCAATTGAAAGAAAGCTAGAGAATAAGGACTGAATAACATAGTGAGCCCAGAGGTGGATGAGGATTGTGCTTAACAGTAGAAATACAAGAATGTTCTTCTATGTACTAGAACAAATGTATGTCGCAATTACCAGGTGATAAGACTATAGCGATGCATGGGAAAATACAATTATTGTAACTTATGGACTATAGTTAACAGCAATATTGTAATATTCTTGAATCAATGTTGAAAAATTTCTATATCAACGCTAAGAGTCAAAAATAGGGGGTATGGGAGTTTTTCTTTTGGACTAGGGAAAACATTCAAAGATTTACTGGGGTGATGACTACACAACTCTGTGGTGAAAGTAAAAGCCACCGAGCACACACTTTGGATAGAATGTACAAGGCATGGGAATGTATAAGACAGTGAACAATGTGGTGGAAGATGGACTGTGGGTAATAGTACAAATATGAGAGTGTTCTCTCATGAATTATAACAAATGTACAATACTAATACAAAGTGTTAATAATAGGAGGTGTATGGAAAAAACATACCAAGTATACATTATTAACCATATTTAATGGTAATAGTCCGATGATGTTCTTTCATAATCTGTAACAAATATTCCACAATGATGTAAGGTGTTGGTGGAGGGATGATGTATGGGAATTCTGCACATTATGCATATGTATTAGTCAGCCAAAGAGATACTGATGCAAAGAACCAGAAACCGATTGGCTTTTATAAAGGGTATTTATTTGGGGTAGAAGCTTACAGTCACCAGACCATAAAGCATAAGTTACTTCCCTCACCAAAGTCTGTTGGCACATGTTGGAGCAAGATGGCTGCCGATATCTGCAAGGGTTCAGCTTCCCTCTTTCTCTGAAGGCTCTGTGGTCCCAGCTTCTTCCAATATCAGCTGTAAGCTGCCATAAGTCTTGTCCTTCTCCCAGGGCTCATTTCTCTCCAGGCTCAGCTGCTCAGGGCTCTGGTCTCAGCAGCTGCAAACTATCAGGGCCTTTGCTGTGTCTAATGGAGCCCTATCTGTTTCCTCATGTATCTGCTTCTCAGTGTTCTCCTGAGTGTTTACTTCCTGGGACTCCAGCTAAAAAAAAACTCCCTTCTCTGTCCTTTGTCATGTCTTTTCTCTGTGAGTCCCCACCCACCAAGAGGCGGGGACTCAATGCCTTACTGATGTGTCCCAATCAAAGCCCTAATCATAATTTAATCAAGCAAAAGTGAAACCTCAGGCAGATAAGTTTACAAACATAATGAAATATCTATTTTTGGAATTCATAAACAATATCAAACTGCTACACTCCAACCTCTGAATTCCAAAAAGACATTACAATATTCAAAAAACCTTAAATCAGTAGCAATTCTAAGTACAAAATCACATTGCAATCAGTTTAAAGAAATACAGTTTGTCTTGATGCAAATTCACTTCTGGCTGTAGACTTCTGAAACTTACAAAACCATTTATCTGCTTCCAATACACAAATGGACAAAGGATAAACATTTTCATTGCCAAAAGGAGAAATTGGGAGGGAAACATGAGTTATGCCTCCTCTACAGTTCAGTAAACCTGCAGGGAACACTTTATTAGATTTCAAAGTCTGAGAGTCATTCTTAAGATGATGGTTTCTTCTTCATGGGGCCTCATGAGGACTCACCCTTTCCACAGGCTTGCCAAATGGCCATTTTCTTGGTTCCACCCTCGTCAAGCATCTGGATGTTGACCAAGCTCCAGACCTCAGCCTCCAAGAGCATTGAAGTTATTGCCACTCTTTACCCAGTCTTTGGGTTAGAGTCTTAACCCCCCTGCCCCAGTACAGTGAAGTGAAGACAACATCCTCCCTAACTTGTGGCATACAGAACCCAAACCTCTCAGAGCAAAGACCTCTCAGAGCAACTCTTTGTAAGCTCACAACTTCTCTAATAAAAAATTAAAATGTATAAAAAAATTATTTATGCATACTTGTGTGGGTCTATTTCTGTGTTCTCTTATTTTGTTCCATTAATCTAAAAGTCTATCTCTCTGCCAACACCACACAGTCTTGATTATTGTAGCTATATAGTAAATCAGATAGATGTCCGCCACTTTATTCTTCTTTTTCAAAATTCTTTAGCTTTAGTTCCTTTGCCTTTATAAAATTTTAAATTGTCTTTTCTATATAGACAAAACCTTCTTGCTGAGCTTTTGATATGAATTGATTTAAACCTATATAGTAACTTGGGGAGAGTTAACAAATTTACTATGTTGAGTCTTCGAATCCATGAACATGGTATGTCTCTCCACTTATTTTGATCTTCTTTGATTTATTATATTAGCATTATGCAGTTTCAACATAAAAGTCTTGTACATGTTTTGTTAGATTTATACCTATGTATTTCTTGTTCTTTAATATGATTGTAAGTGGTATTATATATTTTTATTTTGCTATTCACATATACATTGCTAGTATATAGAAATGCAATAAATTTTTGTATGTTTATCTTCTATCTTGAGGCCTTGCTGAACTCACTTATTAGTTCTAGGAGTTTTTTGGTAGATTCTTTTGGATTTTCTTTGTACAAAATCATGGCATCTGCAAAAAGGGACAGTTTTATGTCTTCCTTTCCAATCTGTATGCCTTTTATTTACTTTTTTTCTTATTCACTTTTGCCTCTGATTTTGGCTATAACTTCCTGCATTGGATATAATTTCCAACACTATGTTGAATAAGAGTGGTGAGATTGGGCATCCTTGCCTTTTTCCTGATCTTAGGGGAAAAGCATTCATTCTTTCATCATTAAATATAATATTAGCTGTAAGATTTTTCTGGATGTGCTTTATCAATTAGAGAAAGTTTCCCTCTATTACTATTTTCCTAAGAGTTTTTAATAATGAATTGCTGTTGAATTTTTTCAAATGCCTTTTTTACATCAATTGATGTTGTCACATGATTTTTATTCTTTAGCTTGTTAATATGGAGATTACATTGATTGAGGTTTGATTGAGGGTTTTTTTTGTTGTTGTTGTTTTTGGGTTTTTTTGTATTTTTTCTAGGTACCGGGGCTGGGGATTGAACCTGGGACCTCCTATGTGGGAAGCTGGTGCTCAACCACTGAGCCACATCAGCTCCCCTGAGTGGTTTTCCTCATTTGTTTGCTTGTTGTTTTTGTTTTTGTTTCTAGAAGGCACTGGGAACTGAACCTGGGACCTCCCATGTGGAAAGTAGGCACTCAACTGCTTGAGCCACATCTGTTCCTCTGATATTTTTTGTTGGCACCCTTTAGCAAACTAAAACATCTGTTTTATCTGATATCCATATAGACACTCTTGCTTCTCTTTGATAAATGTTTGCATAATATATCCTTTTCCATTCTTTTATTTTCAATCTGCCTATATTGTTATATTTGAAGTGAGCTTCTTATAGACAGCATATAGTTAGGTCAAGTTTTTTAATCTATCCTGCCAACATCAGTCTTATAGTAGTTATATTTAGATCATTTACATTTAATGTAATGATTGCTGTTAGGGTTTAAATCTTCCACTGTATTTTTGATTTTCTGTTTGTTCTCTCCGCTTTTTGTTTGTTTGTTTGTTTGTTTCTCTGTTTTCTTTTTCCTACCTTCCTGAGGGTTATTTGAACATGTTTTAGAATTTAATTTTGATTCATTTAGAGTGTTTTTTTTTCTCATTTTCAAAATGTGTTACTTTATTTCCTTATCAGGCAGCCAAATGTTATAAACCTTAAGAATGTGACAGTCAAATTATTTCTTTAGTAAACCCTGATGGAGTCCTGAGGTGTCAAATATTAAAGCTTTTTCCACAGCCACAAGTTCCTTTGATGTTTGGGTTATTGAACACAAACTCACTGGATGATTTGTCTTCTACATAGTCCATTTCTGTTCCTAAAAGTGTTAGTTGTGCTTTCTTTTCCATGAACACTGACCCCATCTTGAACAATTTCATCAGAATCTCCTTTTGTCTTCATGTAATCTAGAGTATAAGAAAGATCATTACAACCCCTGATTCGGACAACAACTTTCACACCTACGTGTTCAGGCTTATCTTTAAGAAGCTGTTTTATCTTGTTTACTCTGAAGGAGTCAGGATGAGGTCGGCCCTGGTGGGCTGCAGTTTCCTCTTGCTCACAGACTGAACAGTGACCCGGACTAATGAAGCTGACATCTTGGCTGTCCCAGCACCCCGGTGCCTATGGCTGGAGCTCAGTCACCTCAGCCTCTCTCCACAAACACGGCCGGCGCATTGACCCATTTAGAGTATTTTTGAGTATATTTCTTTGCATAGCTTTTTCAGTGGTTATTCTAGTATTACATTATATGTACATAACTTATTAAAGTACTTGTTGGAGATGGAAAAGTATTTCATATTTTTAATTGCACCTTTAATGATAATTCTTTTAATCATATGTGGATAATTTTCAAGGTGAAAAGTATGTCAGTGCCATTTCCTTATCCAACTCATGATGATTCTCTAGAACTCTGTAAAAGAAATGAAATATGATGGAAAATCTTATAAAGTGCTCTTTGGCTGGGAGGCATAAATTCAAGCTCTTAATAAGTACCCAGTAAATATTTGTTGAGTGAATGAGAGAATATATTCTGGCTGTTGATCTGTTTAAAAAATTGGATATTTTAACAAAAATGACAGTGTGGTGAGAAAAATTCCACTTTGATTTACAATGGTGCTGCTCTGTATAGTCTTTGGATGGTATAGGATGTTATGACAGAGAAAGGGACTTCATTTATTTTGGCTCAAGAGCTCTTATTTAAGTTATCAGTAGTTTGATTTTTAGAGTTATGATTTCAATTCATCTTTGGAGAAGTCTTCCTTTATATTAGAAAAATTTAATAAATGGCCTTTTAGTTATAGGAAAAAGCAAATACCTCTACTTATCCTTCTTGAGGGTAAAGTCACCATATATCTGAAGGCATATGTGCAGACTGAGATTTTTAGCATTCTTTTAAAGAGTGTATATTGAGAACATTTCCTTCTATATATAGATATTTACAGAACTGTTAGTATCCCACAGAGGGTATTATTTAAGCCTGAATAACCCAGGTTCTAGGACCTATGGTTAGAACCCATGAAGTTAGACCACACCTTGTGGGTAGGGTGGAACTTTTTCCAGAAGGAAAAGTCTGTCATAGTTAATGATTCTTGGGATTACAAATGGACAGCTTTGGAGTGGTAACCTGGAGACCTGTTCTCTTCTCTGGGGAAGGAAGAGTAGGGTGCCAGTATTGAAATTCCAGGGATTGTGGCTGAAATGTTTGCCATGTGGAAATCTGCTGGGAGCAAAGCAAGAACTTGAACTTAAGTTTTAGCTTGTGAGTAACTTGAACTGTGTTTTTGCAACCTATCTTGGTTATTTCCAAGTATTTAATAATATTTTGTTATGTACCACAACCTGGTTTGGCTGTGATTCCAGGATTTAAGGGAGATGCTCCTGTCTATGTCCTGAGCCCGTCGGGGTGTGAGAGTGGAGGCACTGAGCAAGGCCAGTCACAACATGGCAGGAAGTGACAGTATTTCCCTGGGTCTGAAATGATTCAGTTAACATATATTTTTCTTTTGATGTCAAGTTGAGAATGAATCTATGTAAAAGCTTTTGTATCCCGATCATAATAAGTATTCAAACTGGAGTAAGAACATCAGATTCAAGCCTTGTTTTGAAGTTCACTAGCTATACGATTTTGAGCAGTTCATTTCATTGCTCTAGATCAGGGATCTAGATAGTAAAAGGCCAGACAGTAAATATTTTAGGCTTTGTGGGCCATATAATTTCTGCCACTACTACTCAACTCTGCCATTGTAGCAAGAAAACAGCCATACACAATACATAAACAAATGAGCAAGGCTATGTTACAGTAAATAAAAAAGAGGCAGATATTTGAATTTCAGATAATTTTAGTGCCACAAGTATTACTCTTCCTTTTTTTCTTTTTTTTGTTCAGCAGTTTAAAAATGTAAAAACCATTCTAAATTTGCAGGCCATACAAAAACATGTGGCAGGCTGGATTTGGCCCACAGGCCATCATTTCAATTTCTTGGGCTAGCTCTAAAGTTTAGAGCTCCATTTTCCTGTCTGTAAATGGGAAACAGATAGCTCACAGCATAGTTAAAACAAACAGGTATAAATTTTTTATTTTGCTTTTAAATCTAAGGCATTATTACTAAGTGCACTCAGTGTATAGAGGATACCTAATACCTATATTTTCTTCTAAATATAAGACAAATACAGCTAGAGGTAGAATCAACAGTTTTTGTAGATGTCACTTAACTGATTGCCTTTGCTTCTCCATCTGTGTTAAATAGAATCAATGCCACTGATCTCATAGGGGAGCTTCGAAGATTAAGTAAGTAGAATTTCTATATGAGTGATTCCTTCCTTTAGAAAATGCCAGTTCTGGTATTGATTACTTAACGATGCTAATGCTGTGGATCAAACGACATTTTGCTATCAGAATTCTCTTCCACACAGCACACCCATTAAAAAAAGAAAGATTTAGAAACTGTCTTCAACTAATGACGAAGATGCAGTGGACTTTTTTTTTTTTAAAGATTTATTTATTTAATTTATTTATCCCCCCCTTGCTGCTTGTGTTGCTGTGTCCATTCGCTGCATGTCTTCTCTATGTCTGCTTATCTCCCCCTTGCTGTGAGGTCTTGCCGCATCAGCCCACGGCGCCGCGAGAGCCGGCCTGCCCTCACAAGGAGGCCCTGGGAAGGGAACTGGGGGCCTCTCATATGGTAAACGGGTGCTCTATCCATTGCGCCACACCCGCTTCCTGCCGTGAGGTTGCTGCATCAGCCCACTGCACCACTCAGGCCAGCGTGCCCTCACAAGGAGGCCTCGGGAAGCGAACCCGGGCCTCC
>JAQZBX010045205.1:0-21129 GCA_029593785.1 Cabassous unicinctus
AAAAAAAAAAAACAAAAGAAAATTAATTCTATACATGTCTGAAGGACAATTTTACTGAATAAAGAATTGTCAGTTGGCAGTTTTTCTCTTTCAGTATCCTAATTGTATCATACCACTGTCTTCTTACCTCTATGGTTTCTGATCAGAAATCCTCACTAAGTCTTAGTGGGCATCTTTTGTATGTGATATTTGCATCTCCCTTGCTGCTCTCAGAATTTTCTCTTTATCTTTGCTGTTTGACATTCTAAATAGTATGTGTCTTGAGTAGGTCTATTTGCATTTATTCTAATTGGGCTATGTTGCCCTTCTTAGACATGTAAGTTTATTTGTTTCATGAGAGTTGTGAAATTTTCAGCTATTATACCTCAAATACTCTTTATGCCCCTCTTCCCTTCTTTTCTCCTTCTGGAACTCCCATGATATATATGTTGTTGTGTTTTGTGTTATCATTCAACTCCCTGATCCCCTGCAATTTTTTCCATTCTTTTCTCTCTCTGTTCTTTTCTCTCCTCAATTTCAGCTGTTCTGTCTTCTGTATCACTTATCCTTTATCATTTCAGTCTGCTTTGTATGCTTCTACTGTGTTTTTTTATCTTACCTATTGTGTCTTTCATTCACATGAACTCTGTTACTTTTCTTTTTTTTTAAACAATTTATTGAAGTATTCATACATGAATATACATAAACTATAAGTGTTCAGTGAACATCATGAACTTACAAAACAAACATGCATAACATCATACAGAGCTCCCACAATCACTCCCCCTCCAAACACCCTGCATTGTTGTGAAACATTTGTTAACAAATCATGAAAGAGCATCGTTAAAGTATTACTACTAACTATAGTATTTATCTTCCTCCCCTATACATTTTTTAAAGGATTGATTTATTTATTCACTTTTATCCATTTTTGCTGCCCCCCTCTCGTTTTTGCTGTTTCTATGCCCATTCGCTGGGCAACTCTCTGTGTCTGTTTCCTGCCCTCTCTTATCATCTTCTCCTCCTGTCTTCACTGGGATTCGATCCTCGGAACCTCCGATGTGGGAGAAAGGTCCTACCGCCTGCATCACCTTAGGTCCTGGTTTTTCATTGCGTCTCGTCTTGGCTCTCCCTTGTGTCACTCTCCTGTTACATCATCATCTTGCTGGTGACTTGCCGGGCCTGGCGGCGCACCTATGCACGTGGCCTGGTGGCTCACTCGCTCACGGGGCCTGGCTCTATTACTTTTCGATTCAGGATTTCAAGTTCTTCTATGTGTTCGCTCATTGTGTTCTTTCTGTCCTTTATCTCTTCAGCCATATTGTCTTTCAACTCATTAGTTGATTTTGGAAATTTGTGCGCATCTCATTGATAAGTTTTCTAAGTCCTGCATCTCTTCTAGGCCTTTGGTATATTCCTTTCCTCGGGCCATTTTTCCCCATATTCTTAGTATGACTTGTAATTTTTTGTTGATGTCTAAGCTTCTGATTAGGGTGCTGAGTTTACTCAGATGCTCAATTTCTCTCTCTTTCATAGAGATTTAGTGGTTGGAGGCTGTATGTTACTGCTGCTCCTGATTCTTGGCTCAACTTGTTCTGGGTCTTTAGGATTATCCCAGTTAGTTGCTTAAGTCTGGGCCCTGTACCCCATAATGTGTTGCAGACCTGCTTCCTAGGGCCTTGGGGAGGGAGGCTGTAAAGGTAGCAAAAAAGCATCTCTTACCTATTTACTTGTAATTTCCTCATGTGTACTTCCTTGTTCCACCAGCAGGTGGCACTCTTTGGCAGCCCTCTCAGTTCAATGCCTGGTCGGAGTGTGTTTGCTGCAACACAGACAGGATCAATGTGACAGAGGTTCCTGCCTGGAGGCTGACAGCCTCATAATTCAAACTTTCTCAGAGGCAGTTTTCCAACCTTTCTTGGTAGCCCCCTCCCTTTTCCCAGGTAGGAAATAATTCCACTCCCTTCTGTGTCCTCAACAAACTGTCGAGGTCAGTAGAGAGGGAGATTGAGAGGGTCAGATCTCTTTAGTCCCTTGCTGGCTCCCAAGGTAAAAAAATAGCACAGCCCCACCCAGCCTGGAAGGGCTCATGGGACATAGCAGACCAAATTTGTGGCTCAAAAGATGAGTCAGCCTTAGGCTATGTCCTCCTTTCTCCTCTTTCCCGGAGAGGGGACTCCCCAGGGCCCCCTTTGTCTGTAGCTACGGGCCCCGAGGCCTGAGAATTCAAACATTTCTATAGGGTTGGGGAGGATGTGTGCAATTGTAGCTTTAGCTTTTAACTCACAGTTTTGCTATCGCAATTCTTTTCCTTTACCCCTCTTTCCTCTGAACCTTGTCCAACCTTCTTCTGGTGATCTAAATCGTAGAAGATTTTTTCTAGGTCATTTCTGCCTGTCCTGTAGCTATATTTTTCTGGGAGAGAAGACAGTCCCATGTCTTTCTTAGTAACAATACTGTAAAAGATAGGAATTGAAGGGAACTTTCTCAATGTGATAAAGGCCATATATGAAAAACCCACAGTTAACATTGTACTCAATGGTGAAAGGCTGAAAGCTTTCCTGTTGAGATCGAGAATAAGGCAAGGTTGCCCACCATCAGCACTGTTGTTCAATATAGTGCTAGAGATTCTAGCTAGAGCAATCAGGCAAGATAAAGAAATAAAAGGCATCCAAATTGGAAAAGAAAAAGTAAAACTTTTTCTCTTTGAAGATAATATGATCCTATATCTAGAAAATCCTGAAAAATCTACAACAAAGGTACTAGAGCTAATAAACAAGTTCAGCAGAGTGTCAGGTTACAAGATTAATATGCAAAAAATCAGTAGTCTTTCTATACACTAGTAACAAGCAATCTGATGAGGAAGTCAGGGGAAAAATTCCATGTACAATAGCAACTAAAAGAATCAAATATTTAGGAATAAACTTTACCATGGAGGTAAAGCACTTGTATTCAGAAAACTATAATGCATTGCTAAAAGAAATCAAAGAAGACCTAAATAAATGGAAGAACATTCTGTGTTCATAGATTGGAAAACTAAATATCGTTAAGATGTCAGTTCTATCAAAGTTGCTATACAGATTCAATGCAATCCCAATAAAAGTTCTAAAAGCCTTTTAAAAAGAAATGGAAAACACAATTATCAAATTTATTTGGAAGGATAAGGGGCCCCGAACAGCCAAAAACATATCAAAAAGAAAGAATGAAGTTGGAGGTCTCTCACTTTCTAACTTTAAATCATATTACCTAGCTACAGTGATAAAAACATCATGGTACTGGCATAAAGGTAGACATATAGGCCAATGGAAACAAATTGATGGTTCAGAAACAGACCCTCACAACTATGGTCAACTGATTTTTGAAAAGTATATTAGTCAGCCAAAGGGGTGCTGATGCAAAGTACCAGAAATCTGTTGGCTTTTATAAAAGGTATTTATTTGGGGTAGAAGCTTACAGTCACAAGGCCCTAAAGAGTTCAACTCAAGGTATCATAAGAGGTACTTTCTCACCCAAAGTCAATGGCCATGTTTTGCAGGAAAATGGCAGGCAATGTCTGCGAGGGTTTAGCCTTCCTTCTTTCCTCTAAAGGCTCCATGGTACCAGCTTCTTCTGATCTTATCTGTAGGCTGGCATAAGGCTCATCTCTCTTCCCAGGGCCCATCTCTTTCTGGGCTCAGTTGCTCTGCTCTCTCCAGGAGGCCAGCTGTAAACTATCAGATGAATGGCTCTGCTATCTCCCCGGGGCTCCAGCATCAAAACTAAACTCTCTGTGTTCTCCTGCTCCGTGTATTTCCTTCCCTGTCTTTGACTGAGCATCCGCTTATATAGCCCACAGCTGTAGGCTGGCTGTAGGCAGTGACTCGAATTGAGTTGCCCTAATGACATGGTCAAATAAAAGCCCTAATCTTGATTTAATAAAGTAAAAGTGAAACCTCTGAGTCTGTTACAATCTAATACGCCAAAAGGAACAGACCAGTTTATAACAATCCAATATCTATTTTTGGAATTCATAAACAATATCAAACTGCCACAACAAAAGTCTATTGAGCCCACCCAGCTATGGCAGAACAGTCTATTCAACAAATTCTGCTGGAAGAATTGGATAGCCACATCTCACACCTTATACAAAAATTAATTCAAAGTGGATCAAAGACTTAAACAAAGAACTATAACCATAAAGCTCCTAGAAGAAAATGTAGGGAAACATTTTCAAGATTTTGTGGAAGGTGATGGTTTCTTAAACCTTACAACCAAAGCAAGGGCAACAAAAGGAAAAACAGATAAATGGAACCTCCTCAAACGTAAACACTTTTGTGCTTCAAAGGACTTTGCAAAGAAGGTGAAAAGGCTGCCCACTCAATGGGATAAAATATTTGGAAACCAAATATCCAATAATGGTTTGATTTCCATGCTGTATAAAGATATTGTACAACTCAACAATAAAAGAGCAAACAATCAAATTAAAAAATAGGTAATAGACTTAAATAGGCATTTCTCCAAAGAGGAAATTCAAATGGCAAAAAAAAAAAAAACACTTGAAGAAATGTTCAATATCATTAGCTATTAAGGAAATGCAAATCAAAACTACGAGATATCATATCACACTTCATAGAATGGTTATTAGTAAAAAAACAGAAAACAATAAGTGCTAGAGAGGATGTGGAGAACTAGGAACACTCCTTCACTGTTGGTAGGATCATAAAATGGTGCGGCCTCTGTGGAAGACATTTTGGCAGTTCCTCAGGAAGCTAAATATAGAATTGCCATATGATCCCACCATCCCTCTACTAGGAATACAACCAGAAGCACTGAAAACATTGACACAAACAGATATTTGCACACCAGTGTTCATTGTGGCGTTATTCACAATTGCAAAAAGATGGAAACAACCCAAGTGTCCATCAACCGATTAATAGATAAATAAAATGTGGTATATACATACAATGGAATTCTATGCTGCTGTAAGAAAAATTAAATTGGGACATATATGATAACATGGATGAACCTTGGGGACATTATGCTGAGTCAAATAAACCAGACACAAAAGGACAAATACTGTATGGCCTCCTAATATGAATTAAATATGAAAAACAAACACATGGAGTTAAAACCTAGAATATAGGTTATTAGGAGATAGGAGGAGGGCTGAGAAGGGGAACTTAATGTAGGTAGAATTTTTAATTAGCTTGACGGTAAAAGTGTGGAAATAGATAGAACTGATGGTAACACATTATAGTAAGTATAACTAACATGGGTGGTTTACAAATGGGATTGTGGCTGAAAGGGGACGTTTAGGGACGTAAATGTCAATTGAAAGAAAGTAACAGAATACTCTAGAGACTGAATAACATAGTGAACCTGGAGGTGGACAAGGATTGTGATTAATAGTCAAATACAAGAATATGAACTATAACAAATGTACATCACTCTTACAAGTAGTAAGAACATGGTGATGCATGGGAAAAGACAGTTAATGGAACTTATGGACTATAGTTAAAAGCAATATTGTAATATTATTGCATCAGTGTCAAAAAATGGTACCCAATCAACACTAAGGGTCAATAGTAGGGGGGTTGGCAGTTTGAAATTATTTTATAAATCCCCCAAAGAGAAAGATTATGTTTGTGGGCTAGTCCACTCCGGTGGGTGTGAGGACGTTTTTACAATTGGGCTACCTCAGTGAGGCGTGACTTGGGTTGAATCTCTGCCCTCTAGCTGGGGCCAATAAAAAAACAGAGGCACGCCAGAAAAGATAATTCTGGCATATTTGATGCTGCCATGTGACAGAAAGGAGAGGCATAAGGAGCTGAGGCCTCGAGGAGAGATGAGTCATATGCCTGATAGCTTGCCGCTGAAATCGGGAAGAAAGCAGAGCAGCCAAGCCTGAGAGAAGAGGCCTGGTAAGAGACAAGCTCTAGGAGATGGTACAGCCTGGAGGGAAAGGCAGAGACCAGGCATAAATCACCCACCATCTTGCTTCAATATGTGACTGCTGATTTGGGTGAGAAAGCACCTCTTATGGCGCCTTGAGTTGGACTTTTCACAGCCTTGGAACTGTAAGCTTTTACCCCAAATAAATACCCTTTATAAAAGCCAACACATTTCTGGTACTTTGCATTGGCAGCCCTTTGGCAAACTAAAACAGGGGTATGGGATTTTTTCTTCTGGTCTAAGGAAAACATTCAAAACTTTACTGAGGGGAACAGATGTGGCTCAAGCAGTTGAGATCCTGCCTCCCACATGAGAGGCTCTAGGTTTGGTTCCCAGTGCTTCCTGGAAAAGCAGAAACAGAAAACAAGCAAAAAAAAAAAAAGCCAACTCAGGGGAGCAAATTTGGCTCCAGCTTCCCACATGTGAGGTCCCAGGTTTGATCTCTGGCCCCCAGTACCTAAAAAAAAAAAATTTTTTTTCTGAGGTGATGACTGCACAACTCTGTAATGAAAGTGAAAGCCACCGAGTGTACCCTTTGGATAGATTATACAAGGCATGGGACTGTATAACACAGTGAACCATGTGGCAGAAGATGGACTGTGATTAACAGTACAAATAGAAGAAATTCTCTCATGAAGTATAACAAAGGTACAATACTAATATATGGTATTAATAATAGGGGCTGCATGGAAAAAATATAACAAATGTACACTATGGACCACAAGTAGTGGTAATAGTCTGATGATATTCTTTCATAATCTGTGACAAATGTTCCACAACAATGTAAGGTGTTGGTGGAGGGTTGATGTATGGGAATTCTGCACAACATGCATGATTGCTTTGTAAGTTCACAGCTTCTCTTAATAAAAAATATATATCAAAAAATAACCTAAAATATAGAAAATTTATAAACACAGAGACGCTTGTTGGTTATTATAAAAATTGAAGCAAACTATGTGTCTAATAAGAAGAGAACGATTGAGTAAATTATGGGAGAGTCAGTCTCAGGAATATGCAGCCATTTAAAAATGCATAAACAGCAATTAAGAAATGGAAATGCATATGATTATAATTATATAAAAGAAACTGTAAGACTGGAAGGAAATACAGTATATCAATGTTTGTTGTTGTGGTAGTGATGGAACTTGAGTAATGTTTGTCTTTATTCCATATCCTGACTTTACTGTAGTGTGGTTCTATCACTGTGTCAGTTGTCTATTCAGTAACTATTCCCCACTTCCTTATTAATAAAATAATGCTGATTTTCTTTAGGAAGGTGTATTAGTCAGCCAAAGGGGAGCTGATGTGAAATACCAGAAATGGGTTGGTCTTTATAAAGGGTATTTATTTGGGGTAGAAGTCCACAGTTACCAGGCCATAAAGCATAAGTTTCTTCCCTCACCAAAGTCCACTGCCACAAGTTGGAGCAAGACAGCTGCCGACGTTTGCCAGGGTTCAGGCTTCTTGAGTTCCTCTCTTCCGGGGGCTGCATTTCTCCCAGGGCTTAGCTCCTCTGGTTCCTCCACAAGGTCAGCTGTAGACTATGAGGCTTTCTAGGCTTTGCCTCTCTCCGCAAGGCCAGCTGTGAACTCTCAGGTGAATGGCTTGTCTCTATCCCGGGGCCTTCTCTCCAACATCAAAACTCCAGCATCAAAACTGCTCCCTCTATCCTTTGCCTTGCCTTTTATATTTGATTCCCCCACCCACCAAGGGGTGGGGCTCAATGCCCTACTGATGTGGCCCAGTTAATGCCCTAATTATAACTTAATCATGCCCAGATTAGCAGACCAGTTTACAAGCATGATCCAATATCTGTTTTTGGAGTTCATAATTATATCAAACTGCCCAATGGCTACAGAAAATAAAAAATACTCACCTTCTAAGATTCTCTTGCAGAAGAAGTGTCCATGTGGTCCAATTCTAGCTAATGATCTGTAAGAAGTCATTGATGCACTTCTAGAAACTTCTTTTAAAGAGAGAGGGTTGACTTTGGCCTTTTGCCTCTTCTGTTGTGTTCCAGTTTGGAATGTGGATGCAAAGCCTAGAGGTGCAACAGCCTTTTTGTGATCACAAGGCAACAAGCCTGACGCTGTTAGACTACTCTCTAAGAATAGAAGAGAGGAAAGATGGAAAGATTCCTGGACTTTCTAGTTTTGGATTTATTTTTGTGTTAAATAAATGACCCTTATCTGGTCATTGATTTTCTGTTATTTGCAGCCAAATGTAACTTTTTCTATCCCTGCTTAACTTCTTTCTCTGTCTAGCCAACTCCTACCCATCCTTCAAAACCAAACTCAAATATCACTGCCTTCCAAGGTCTTTCCCAAACCTTCCAAACTCAAACAGATTCATCCTCATTGCTATCATAGCATTTTGCCTATGCTTCCATGGCACTATTTTTTACACTATATTGTTGTAGCATTTTGATATTGTTTATGAATTCCAAAAATAGATATTGGATTATTTTTGTAAATTGGTCTGTTCCTCTGGGCATATTAGATTGTATTAACTTCAGAGGTTTCACTTTTGCTTGATTAAATTAAATTATGATTAGGGCTTTGATTGGGCCACGTCAGTAGGGCGTTGAGTTCCCACCTCCATGGTAGGCAGGGACTCACAGAGAAAACCGAATGACAGAGGAGGGAGGTTGGAGTTTTTTTTCCTGGAGCCTGGGAAATAAACACATAGAGAAGGCTCCAGAAGACACAGCAGAGGCCCCGGGAAGAGAGACAAGCCATTTCCCTGATAGTTTACAGCTGGCTTTGTGGAGAGAGCAGAGCAGCTGAGCCTGGAGAGAAATGAGCCCTGAGAGAGAGACAAGACTTGTCCCAGCCTGCAGCTGAGATTGGAAGAAGCTGGGACCACGGAGCCTTGGGAGGAGGAGAAAGACTGAACCCTCACAGACATGCTTACCATCTTGCATCAACACATGGCAACAGACTCTGGGTGAGAAAGTACCTCTTATATGGTACCTTGAGTTGGACTCTTTAGGGCCTTGTGACTCTAAGCTTCTGCCCCAAATAAATACTCTTTATAAAAACCAACCAACTTCTGGTATTTTGCATTAGCACCCCTTTGGCTGACTAATACAATTGTTTTTTTTTTTTTTTTTAGTAGGTACTGGGAATCGAACTCAGGACCTTGTAAATGAGGCAGGTGCTCAACCACTTGAGCTACACCTGCTTCCCTATTTTCTTAACTGGCTCTTCCACTGAACTCTGGGCAACTGGAGGGCAGAGACCATGTTTCATATTTGTTCCTTCAAAGGCTGGCCCAGCACTCATTATGTAGTAGGTGCACAAGAAATTTTTTTTCAATGAGTAAACACAAGAATAACAAACAATGCCTTTATGTTTAAACAGACAGCATTCTCTTTTTTCCTAGTTTTATCCCTGTCTTCTCCCCACCTCTGTTCTTTTCTCTGTTTGTCTGTTTTTAATGATAAAAGAATAATTGAGGAATTGGAGTTTAGGGACTGGGTATCAGCCCTTGGATTGTTTTAATCATTGTGAAAGTGGGGAGGATATGAAGACATATTTGATTGAAAGTAGGGATGAGGTTAAGAAATCTATCAAGTAAATTAGGGAAGGCTCAGAATTAAGAATGAGAATCTCTGTCTCTCCTATCCTAAATTGCAATTTGTCATGGCTAAAAGCATGGGGCTTTATAGACCTGGCCCAAACGTGGAGTCACAGAGCTGAGGGCTTGAATCCCACCTCACCACTTCCAACCTACTTGAAATTGAGGAGTTAGGTAATAACTTTTTCTAAATTAGTTTCTTCCTCTGAGACATGGGAATAGTAATACCTGCCCACTTTAGCTCACAGAATTGTCAAGATCAAAAGTGATCAGGCTTGCACAAGAGACTTGCTATTATCCACAATGCAAATGTAAATCATGTAGTTTTATTGCTTTTTTATATATAGGAGATGTACAATGAATGAATGTATGAATATATGAGCCCAGTTAGCTGATGATCTTATTTTTGTTAGTTTGTTTGTTTGTTTTGTTTTTTAGGAGGTACTGGGCATTGAACCTGGGACCTTGTACCTGGGAAACAGGCGCTCAACCACTTGAGCTACAATTGCTCCCCATGATGATCTTATTTTAATCAAAGACTAAATCCTTATCTTTAGGGTTCATATAAAACATTACCACCCTATATGACATCATCATCACCTATAAAACTCTCTTCTCCATTAAATTGCTGACCCTTAGACTTCCTTTGTAGGACAAAACTTTTTATTCCACCATTTGAGACATGGCTTGGAATGTACCATGTCATGGGAAGGTAACATTGAGACATAAAACACACTAAGGTCTATATATCTATATATCTCTCTAACCAAGCCTTTTTTTTTTTAAAGCATGTTTTAATAGGGACTAAGTGTGAAATAAGTTGTCTTGTTTTATTTCTTTTTTTTTTAATTTGAAACAGTAAGATGGTGTACTTTGTGATCTGCACTACGTAAGAGGAAAATAATTGTGTAATTTAGAGCCCAGCCACCTGCAGGCTATAAAATTGGCCCTCCCCTATTTCTTCCATCTTACTGCCCTTGAAATTGTGGATGTCCTGCTTAATTTAACTTGACAGGTAGCTACACTACTGACTTTATTTTATTTTTGTTTGTTTTACTATTGACTTTAAGTCAAAAATAAAAAATACAGAAAATGGAACCCCTCAATTATATCTGGATGAAAATCTGGCTTGGAAGAATATTGGGGTGGACCACAGAGAATTTTAATGATTTATCTCCAGATAATAAAAGTGCCCACTAATCCGCTCTTGCTATTATCAAAATAGTCATCACAAACACCATGATGAAAAAAACCCACATGAAGAATCGGTCTATGACTTTCGCAACCTTCTTCCATTCACTCCCCTTGGAGCGGGTGGCCTTGTGGTCCTTGAGGCACTTGGCAATGTACTCAATGTTCCTCGTCAGTGCTTGGTACTGTGCACAGTAACTGTCAGCATCCTGAGGACTCCCACCCTGGCACCCCAAGTCATTCTTTAGGAGTCTGTTCATTTCCTTCTTTCTGGAAAGACGTTTGCTCCTGGCCGCTTTCAGATTCAGCTCTGGGAGTTTGCCATAAACCTTTGTGAGGCGGTCCCGCTCCCTGTCGCGGCGCGGGCTCAGGCAACTCTCGCCCACATCGTAGACAAACAAGACCCTGGACATGTATTTCAGGATGACCACCCTGGCCCAGTGTGGCACTGGCCGGGCCTCAGCCCCACAGAAGTGGATATTCATCACCATGATGGTCAAGGCGGTGGAGGCTGTGATCAAGGCCATCGTGGCTATGTAGTATTTTCCTGGAATTAAAACAAGAACAATAATGGCTAAATTAGTTTAAAAACTGTCTTCATGTGTGGCAGGTTGAATTATGTACCCGAACAAAGATGTTTTTAATCTTAATCCCCATTCTTGTGGATGTGAACCCGTTTGTAAATAGGATCCACTGAAGATGCATTATCAGTTAAGGTGCAGACACATTTGCACATAGGATCTCCTAAGATCCTATTTAGGTGTGCCCCAACTGAACCAGGGTGGGCCTTACGCTGTATTACTAAAGCCTTATAAAGAGAAGTCAGAGAAAGCCACAGGAAGGAGTCAGGAGCCTGAAGTCAGTGGAAACCAGAAGAGTTGGCACAAAGAGTGTGAGCTTACCATGTGCTGGGAAGTGCAGTGTTGATGCAAGCCAGGGAGCCCCAGTGATTGCAGCAAGCCAGTACCAGAATGCTACAGACTTTGGGGAGAAAGCATGGTCTTGCTGATGCCTTGATTTTGGACTTCTAGCTTTCCAGATCGTGGAATCCGTTGTATGGTATTTGTCATAGCAAACTAAGACATCATATTTGGCTTATAAAGAAAGAAACACCTTTTCTAAGGAAGCAGTATACCCTAATGGTTACTAAAATAGACTTTTGAATCAAACTTCCTAGGTTCAAATCCCAACTCTTTCACTTACTAGACACAGGACCTGGATTAAGTTATATAATCCCACTAAGCCTCAGCTCCCTTCTCTGTAAGGTATAATCATAGTATCTAACTCATAGGAATGCAGTGAGATTTAATTGAGAAGATGCATATAAAGTTCTCAGCACTATCCCTGGCCCAAAGTTAAAAGGTTTGTGTTTGCTGGGATCATGATGTGAAAAACATTTGTACTCTCAAAAAACAAACCATTCATGAACTTGACCCATTCTCATAATTGTCTTCGGACTTTACTAAGATGGAAGATCATTGCTATTGGGTAAGAAAGGAGACACTGTGTCTCTTTGAGTCTTTAAAAGGTGACTGCATAAAACAAATGTTCATGAACAAGGAAAATAAAGGAAGGAAACAATTAAAATAAGGGTATAGGTCAATTAAATATTAGAACAAATAATTGAGAAAAGGAACAAAACCAAAAGCAAGCTATTTGAAAGAGTAATAAAACAAACCTTTGATAAGATTGTTCAAGGAAAAAACAAGTCAGAAAGAGAGAGACAGAGAAGATACAAAAGAGGAAATAAGAATAAAAATTTAGAAAATGATAAAATAACATTATAAAATAGCCATATAGAAAAATATAAGTGATAATGTAGATGAAATAGACACATTTCTAGAAAAATATAAGATGTCAAAAATTAGTGCAAGAAGAAAGAATATTTGAATGGAAATGAAAATCAATCAAATACCTCCTTTTCTTCCCCACAAAAATGCTCCAGGCCGGAAAGGCTGAAAAGGTAAGCTTTACCAAATGTTTAAGGAACAGATAATTCAAATCTTATATAAGTTGTTCCAGAAATAAAAAGACAGGAATAGCAGCCCAATTCATTTTATGAAGTCAAGTTAACCTTGATTACAAAACTGGCAGGAAAGGCAATTTTGGGATCCATTTCACTTATTTCATATTTGAATAAATCTTATAAAAATAATTAGCTAACAGAATCTAACTGACTCCAACAGTATATTAAAATAATAATATAACATGATAAATTGGTGGGGGAGTTGGCCCAGTGATGCAAAGTGGTTCTATAGCCAAACCTACTCATGTAATTCACTACATTAATGGGCTAAAAGATAATTATCTTTTTTTTTTTTACTTATCTTTTTAGATAAATAAATAAAACATAATTATCTTAACAGATAAAAACAAAGCATTTAATAATGCTTACTGCCCATTTATTATTTGTTAAAAATGATGAGTATCGGAAGCGGGAGTGGCTCAGTCGATAGAGCCCCCATTTACCATATGGGAGGCCCCGGGTTCACTTCCCAGGGCCTCCTTGTGAGGGCAGGCCGGCCCGCGCAGCCTAGTGGGCTGATGCAGCAAGACCTCACAGCAAGGGGGAGATAAGCAGACACAGAGAAGACACACAGCGAATGGACACAGCAAGCACAAGCAGCAAGGGGGGAATAAATAAATAAATAAATAAATCTAAAAAAAAAAAAAAAATGATGAGTATCTAAACACAGATGGCTTTCTTCATCTCATAAAATCTGTGGGTCAGAAACCTACATCAATGCTACACTTAATCCAGAAACCTTAGATATGTTCCTAGACTAACAAAGAAAAAAAGAGAGAGGACACAAATAAATAAAATCAGAAATGAGAGGGGGGAAGTTACAACTGACCCAACAGAAATAAAAAGTATCATAAGAGGTAATTAAGAGAAACTGTATGGCAATAAACTAGACAACCAAGATGAAATGGACAAATTCTTAGAAATGCACAAACAACATACACTGATGCTACAACAAATACAAGAACTTAACAAACCAATCACATTTAAAGATATTGAATCAGTATCAAAAATCTCCCAACAAAGAAAAGTCCAGGACCAGATGGCTACATAGGTGAATTCTGCAAGCATTTTGAGAAGAATTAACATCAATCCTGTTTAAACTCTTCCAAAAAATTGAAGAGGAGGGGAAATTACCCAACACATTTTATGAAACCAACATCACCCTGATACTAAAGCCAGGTAAAGACACTACAAGAAAAGAAAATTACAGTTCAATCTCTCTAATGAACAGATGCAAAAATTCTCAACAAAATACTTGCAAATCAACTCCAACAGCATATCAAAAGAATTATACACTAAGACTAAGTGGGATTTATTTCTGGTATGTAAGGGTAGTTCAACAGAAAAAAAATCAATTAATGTAATATTACCACATTAACAAATTGAAGGGAAATAAAATACACTATTATCCTGATTGATGCAGAAAAAGCATTTGACAAAATCCAGCATCCTTTCTAGGTAAAAACACTTTGAAAGACAGGAATAGGAGGAAAATCCCTCAATATGATAAAGGGCACATATGAAAAACCCACAGCTAACATTGTACTCAATGGGGAAAGGTTGAAAGCTTTCCCACTAAGATTGGGAACAAGACAAGGATGCTCACTGTCACCATTATTATTCAACATTGTGCTAGAAGTTCTAGCTAGAGCAAAGACAAGAAAAAATAAAATAAAAGGCAACAAATAGGAAAAGAGGAAATAAAATTTTCACTATTCACAGATAACGTGATTCAAGTTTAAAAATTCTGAATCATCTACAACAAAGCTACTTGAACTAATAAATGAATTCAGGAAAGTAGCAGGAGACAAGATCAACACTCAAAAATCAGTAATGTTCCTGTACGCTAGTATTGAACAATCTGAGGAGGAAATCAGGGGGAAAATCCCATTTACAAGAATAACAAAAAGATTCTGGAAGCGGGTGTGGCTCAATCGATAGAACTCCCGTTTACCATATGGGAGGCCCCAGGTTCGATTTCCAGGGCCTCCTTGTGAGGGCAGGCCGGCCCGCGCGGCGTGGTGGGCTGATGCAGCAAGACCTCACAGCAAGGGGGAGATAAGCAGACACAGAAAAAACACACAGCAAATGGACCCAGCAAACACAAGCAGCAAGGGGGGGATAAATAAATAAATAAATCTTAAAAAAAAAAAAAAGATTCAAATACATAAGAATCAATTTAACCAAAGAAGTACAGGACCTATATGCAGAAAACTACAAAACAATGCTAAAAGATATCAATGAAGACCTAAACAAATGGAAAGACATTCTGTTTTCATGGATTAGAAGACTAAATATCGTGAAGATGTCAATCCTACCCAAATTGATATATATTCAATACCAATCAAAATTCCAACAACCTAATTTACAGAAATAGAAAAGACAATTGCCAAATTCATTTGGAAGGGAAAGTGCACCCTAATATCCAAAAACATTCTAAAAAAAGAAGAGCAACATGGGAGGAATTTCAGTGCCTGATCTTGAAACATATTACAAAGCTACAGTGGTCAAAACAGCAATGCATGGCATAAAGATAGACACATCAATCAGTGGAATAGATTTTGAGAGTCCAGAAATAAACCCTCACCTCTACAGCAACTGGTTTTTAACAAACCTACCAAGTCCATGTTAAGGGGACAAAACAGTCTCTTCAACAAATGGTGCTGGTAGAACTGGATATCCATAACCAAAAGAATGAAAGAGGACCCCTATCTTACTCCTTACACAAGAATCAACTCAAAAAGGATCAAAGACCTAAATGCAAAAGCCAGGACCATAAAACTACTAGAAGAAAATGTAGGGAAACATCTTAAAGACTTGTGGTAGGTCGTGGTTTTTTGGACTGTACACTCAAAGCATGAGCAACAAAAGAAAAATTAGATAAATGGGACCTCCTCAAAATTAAACACTTTTGTACCTCAAAGGACTTTGTCAAAGGGGTGAAAAGGCAGCCAACTCAATGGGAAAAATATTTGGAAATTACATATTTGGTAAGGGTTTAATATCCATGATATATAGAAAGATGTTACAACTCAACAATAAAAAGACAAACAACCCGATTAAAAAATGGGTAAGACTTGAATAAACATTTGCCCAAAGAAGGAATACAAATGGCCACATGAAAAAATGTTCAATATCACTATCCATTAGGGAAATGCAAATCAAATCTACAATGAGATATCGTTTCATAGCTAATAGAATGGCCACTATTAAAAAGACAGAGAACTACAACTATTGAGAGGATGTGGAGAGATAGGAACACTTCTTCACTGTTGGTGGGAATGCAGAATGGTACAGCCACTGTGGAGGACTGTTTGGCAGTTCCTAAAGAAGTTGAATATAGACTTGCCATGAGACCCGGCAATACCACTACTGGGTATATACTCAGAAGAACTGGGAGCAGTGACAAAAGCAGACATCTGCACACCGATGTTCAGAGCAGTATCATTCACAATTGCCAAAAGCTGGAAAAAAACCAGGTGTCCAACAACCAATGAATGAATAAACTATGGTGTATAGACATGAAAGAATATTATGCAGCTGTAAGAAGAAATGAAGTCATGAAACATGACAACATGGATTAACCTGGAGGACATTATGTTGAGTGAAGCAAGCCAGACACAAAAGGACAAATACTGTATGATAGTGCTACTATGAACTAAATATAGTGTGTAATCTCTTGGAGCTAATAAGTAGAATATGGGTCACCAGAAAATAGAATGTGGTTAGAGAATGGAAAGCTGAGGGTTAAATTGTGCAGAATTCGTAAAAAAGATGTGTGTTAATCTTTGGAAATGAATAGAAAAGGTGAAAGCACAACATAATGTTTATAACTAGCAGTACTATTATATGGGTATTACAGTGGTTTAAAGTGAAAGTCTAAGGTCATGTATATTACTAAATGGAAAGCTAAAAAAAGTAACATGGAAATGTATGGCATAGTAATACCATATGTGAAATATGCATATGGGTAAAATTGCATATATGAGATTTTTTTCTTTGAAACAGAACTAATATATGTTAATACAAGATATTAATACCAGACAAAAAAAAACCATTATGCTCAGTGAAAGAAACCAGACACATAGTACTACATATTGTATGATTCCTTTCATATAAACTGCAATTATAAATCAATTTGTAAATATGGAATTAGATTAGTGGTTATGTAGGGCTGGGGAAGGATAGAGGGATTAAGAGGTGACTGCTAAGGGCTGTGGGGTTCTTCTCTTTGGAGTAATAAAATTGTTCTAAAATCTTTTGTGGTGATGAATGCACAACATTGTGATTATACCAAAAGCCACTGATTATACACTTTGGATAGATCATATGGTATGTGAATATATCTCAATAAATTTACTTTAAAATAAATAAATAAATAAATAAATAAATGCAAGAATAGCCAGAAATATCAACTGTGTACAGCAGGGGAAGCATAGAATATTGAGAGGTGAAGAATTTTCTTGTGTTTTTTTGTTTGCTTGTTTATTTGTTTTTCTGGGTTATTATTATTATTACTGAAATAATGAAAATGCTCTAATAATGATTGTAGTAATGAATGCACAAATATTTGATTATACCAAATATCATTGATTGTATACTTTGGATGAATTGTATGCTTTATTAATATGTATCAATAAAATTGATTTGTTTAAAAAAAAGAGATGAAGAAGGTCATTATATATATATTCACCAAGAATAAATAACAACATAAATATTTATGCACCTAACCTGTTTGCCCCAAGATACATGAGGCACACATTGGCAAAACTGAAGGGAGAAATACACGTCTCTATAACAATATTTGGAACTTCAATATACCACTCTCAGTATTGGATAGAACATCTGGACAGAGCATAAATAAGGAAACAGACAGCTTAAATAATATGATTAATGAGCTAGACCTAACAAACATTTATAGAGCATTATACCCCAAAACAGCAGGATATACATTCTTCTCAAGTGCTCATGGATCCTTCTCCAGGATAGACTATATGTTGGGTCAAAATACTGCTCTTAATAAATTTGAAAAATCAAAATTATACAAAGCACTTTCTCTGACCATAATGGAATGAAGCTGGAAATCAATAACAGATGGAAAAATGGAAAATTCACAAATATACAGAGATTAAACAACACACTCTTAATCAGTGGGTCAAAGAAGAAATTGCAAAATATATCAATAAATATCTCAAGATAAAGTGAGAACATAACATATCAAAACCTATGGGATACATGGGAGTGGGTGTAGCTCAGTGGTTGAGCACCTGCTTTGCATGTATGAGGTCCTGGGTTCAATTCCTGGTACCCCCTAAAAAAAACCAAAAACCTATGGGATATGCTAGGGATGTTTATAACTCTCAATGCTAACATTAAAAAAGAAGAAAGAGCTAAAATCGAAGACCTAACTGCACAACTGGAGGAACTAGAAAAAGAATAGCAAACTAATCCCAAAGCAAGCAAAAGGAAATAACAAAGATTAGAGCAGAAATAAATGAAATCAGGGACAAAAAGTAATAATAATAGAGAGAATCAATGAAACTTGGTTCTTCAAGAAGATCAACAAAATTGACAAAAGTTCTATCATGTTAAAACCGCAGTAGGAGGGAGGGGTTGTGACCTGTTACTATCTTCAATAGTGCAGAAGTTGGCAGGGACCATATAAGAAAAGCCTCATTTTCCATAGAGGAAGTTAGTAGATAATGTCTAAAATTTTTAAAATTGAGAAATACCAATATAAGAATATTATTTAGAAATAGGATGGTGAGAACCAAGAGAAATGGCTAAAGGAATTTCAAGTGCTTGTTTGGGACGTGAGGCTCCCAGAGGTGGGGAGATTTGGAACTGAGGTCTGTGATTTTTTTTTCATTGTAAGTCCAGTAATACTATTTGACTGTTTATACCATGCACACATATTACTTTTATTTCAAATACACTTTGAATTAAAATTTTAAAAATTATTGTGTGATCTCATAGGTGGCCTGTTATCTTTATGTTTATACTCCTTTTTCCTTTCAAAGTTACCCTTGCTGTTCATTTTAAACATATTTTTCTATTCTAGAAATATTCTGGGAAGGATAGTGTGGCAGTTTGATATTATTAATGAACTTCAAAAAAAGAGATTATGTTTGTAAACTGGTCTGTTCCTCTGGGTGTGATAACCCTTTGGTTGTATTAAATTCAGAGGTTTCCATTTTACTTGATTAAATTAAGATTAGGGCTTTGATTTGGCCATGTCAGTAGAGGTTGAGTCTCCGTCCCCTTCGTGGGCAAACACTCACACAGAAAATACATGGAGAAGGAGAACACAGAGAGTTAGTTTTGGACACCGGAGCCCCAGAGAGCGAGCTGAGCTGTTTGCCTGATAGTTTGCAGCTGAAGAGACCAGAGTCCTGAACAGGTGAGAAAGCCCAGAAAGAAATGAGCCCCAGGGAGAGAGACGAGGCTTACGCTAGCCTACAGCTGAGATTGGAAGAAGCTGGGACCACGGAGCCTTAGGAGGAAGAGGAAGGCTGAACATCTTGCTCCAACATGTGGCAACAGACTTTGGTGAGGGAAGTGACTATAAGCTTCTACCTCGAATAGATACTCTTTATAAAAAGCCAACAGATTTCTGGTATTTTGCATCAGCATCCCTTTGGCTGACATAAAGATAGCATGCAGGGTAATTTATCCCTGGATTTTGTGCTTGTCCTTATTCCACCTCTTCTAATTAAATTTGTACAAAATTTAAAATATTCATTAATAAAGTTGATCTGTGTTTCAAAATATATTAGGGACTTAAGATTTGGGGCTAAATTTAGGGGTGAGGGTTTGGTGAAGAATGCCTCCTGCAAGAACTTCAGGATATTGGTGTGCAGATGGCAGTCTCATGAACTTCAGCCAAGGCGATTGCATGAGGGGAGTATGACTTCAGAAGAGTTCAAGGTCAAAAGTGAAATGACGGGAAGGAGAGGGTTCGTAGAAAGAAACAGGTTGCATAGAGGAAGAAGTCTGGGTAGATTGCGGTGATATCAGGGAATGAGAGCCAAAGCCTCAGCAATTGTGGTTCCTGAGATTCTTGGACAAATGGGTTCACTGCTATTTTCCCAGGACCTAGAACAGTGCCTGGCATGTAGTAGATGCTCAATAAACATTTTTTCAAATGAATAAATCAATAGAAGAATGAATAAAATTTCCCTTTATAGTTTTTAGCACATTTACATCTAACAATGTTCCCCTACCCTAGGGAAATAGATGAAAATAATTAATTATGATTGCTATTAATTATTCTCAAGATCTGTGTGCACTCTTCTTTTAAAAGATAATTTTCATATTAGCACACAAACAGAACAAGTAATGCTTGGAATATTCCTGTATGACAACTCTATTTAGAAATTGTGCCTGCTTGCTGTTTAATGTTGCTGCTAAACAAGAGAGAGGGATCTGCCACTGATCCTGCTTCAACCAGGGTTATGATGGGATGTCATCACTGACAATCATTTCTTCCTCAAGAGAGGTAATAAAAATGCCAAAACACCTTTTTTCCGGGGGGGGAGGGGGCGGAATAGTCTTCTGCATCTATTACTTAAAGAGGGGTAAATATGTGTGTATGTGCATATTGCTTGGAGAAACATAAAGAGGAAGAAACCTTCAGAGAAACCAGTGTAGTAATGTCTGAATATTGGATAATACTGGATTCAGTGAAGAGTAAAAAGGGCAGTAGAATATCCTTTTATTTTAATTTTAGGAGGTACTGTGGATTGAACCCGGGACCTCGTACATGCGAAGCAGGCACTCAACCGCTGAGCTACACCTGCTCTGCTAGAATATCCTTTTGATGTTGGTCTCTAAATCTCTTGGTGTGGTGGTTTGAAGCTGTATGTACCCAGAAAACACATCCTTAAATATCTAATCCATTCCTGTGGGTGTGTTCACATAATAAGTCGGACCTTTTGATGAGGTTACTTCAATCACGATGGTCTTAATCCTATTCCTGGAGTCCTGTAAACAGAATGAATATAGTCATAGACAGAGAAAGCCACAGGAAGAAGAAGCTGGAACCCTGAAGAGAAGGGAGAGACCAGGAGACGCCGCCGTGTGCCTTGCCATGTGACAAGCTAAGGACCAAGGATTGCCAGCAGCCAGTCCCAGAGCACCACAGTCTTTGGGGAGAAAGCATCGCCTCGATGACATCTTGATTTGGACTTTTTCCCAGCCTCAAACTGTGAGCAAATAAATTCCTACGGTTTAACCCGACCCATTTTTGGTATTTGCTTGGTCATCCTAGAACACTGTAACACCTGGTATTTCCTTTCTCCTCATTGCTCACTTGCTTCTGGTTCTGGCTAGCATCTATTACAACAAGATGTTGAGGCAGAGGTTTTGGATCTCTGGTGGCAGGGAGCTGGTGTTAAAGGCAGTAGGAGAGCTCTCAGAACAAG
>JAQZBX010045206.1:0-21109 GCA_029593785.1 Cabassous unicinctus
TTTTTCCTCTCATTCCCTGGCCTTTGGTAAAATAAGTGAATATATGAATGAATGAATAAATGAATGAAATATCACTTCTTCTATCCTACTATTCAATAACCAAAGCAAGTGTATATGCTGTTTCAAATATTTGAAGTATATATATCACTATTATAGGCACTGTAGTATCTTTTTTATTATTATCTTTATCATTCTTTACTACCAGCAAATAGGAAACTGAAAAATCTCTAGTCCCATCAGGTCAGTAAGAAAAACTAAAGAAAGATTCAATCATATTCTAAAAACCTAAAACAGAAGTAGTTAGTCTAGGCTAACTCAGATAACTGTATCTTTGTCACAGGTGTGGGCTAGGATCTTTAGATGAAGGAATAAAATAAGGATAGTAGCATAAGAAAGAATAAGGGTAGGGAAGGCTCCCAAATGACCAGTGCTGGGAGGAGGCTATCAGTAGGAAGAGAGAGAGAATGACCAAGGTGCTCGGTGAATATCAAGCAGCCTTTTGACTGCCAGTTAGAATGTGTACTTGAGTAATTTATACTTGTGACTTTAAGTTGAAATCCTAAATTTATAGACAGCATTGTAATATTTAAGATAACATATGGCTTATCCATTTATAAATGTAATTTGTTATATTTATAAGTTATTTAATTTTTCAGGAAGGTTTTGCTTGTTAATTCAGACATCTGAAGTACTTTAAATGGAAACAAAATATAAAAAATTTATGAATGATGAATAAACAGAAAACCTAGAGAAGGCCTAGATTTTTAAAGTTATAGGCCTAACACATTGACTATCAGTTTTTAAAACTAAAAATAACCCCCTGAATAGTCTTTCCTGCAAGCAAAACTATTCTTCAGGGCAACAGAAGATTCACATCAACAATGATCATAAATCATTGTGCATGATTAGTACTATCAGGCTTGTGTGATTTTTAAAAAAAATTAATTAGTTAACAGTTTATACAGAGTGGAAATCTTTAGATGCTATTCATTTTATACAAGGGAATGTCTGAAAAAATGCATGCATATGGAGTTTTGGTGAATGGAATAATTTCTTCATAACCTAAATTTTTCCAGAGATACTTAATCTTCATTTCTGATTAAATTCATATAGATCTATCTAAAATTTCTATGTTAAAGGACCATTATCCTAAGATTTTCTGGAGGTATATAAGTCAATGGAATGTAAAATACTTGAATGGAGTAGAACTGCTATTTATAGGAGTTCTCTAATTCTTTATAACAAAAGGATTTTTGGAATGCAAAATAACTGGAAAACATTCTTCTAACTTTTCTTCTCTTTGGCCCCTTAGAATTTCAAATATCTAGAAAATAAAGTATGCATCTAACTCAGAGTTGATGTACATATTATTAGCTAATGAGGGTGAGTTGTTTAGAGTCATTCCTAAAGATGCTATGTTTCATTCTGAAACTGGCTAGCATAGACAAAAAAAAAGGGTAATATTTAAAAATTTAAATTACAAACAAGTCTAGCTAGAATTTATATTAAATAATGTTAAATAAATTTAGGCTGAAGGATTTCTTTTGAGTTTGTATGTTTAATAAAATATTTCATGGATATAAATTATGTCCATTTTTGTTTTAAAAATTTCCACAAAATTCTATTTCTTTGCACTGCTTCAATGTGAAACAAGGCCTTATGAAAAACAAAACAAAACACTTTATGCACCAGTAATTTTTTTGTTCCTTCCTATTATTGTGCTGTCTTGTAAAGAAGGATAGTAAAAAAGGCTTTTGATCTCTATAGCCTTGCTAATGTCAACAGATGGTGCATAAACAAGATAGCTGTTTTACTATTCATTTCTATTTGCACAGTGTCATGGGATGATGACAAAATGAGTTTTATTGTGGTCAGTTGATAATCCTGGAAAAATCAACTGGCTATTTGATTTAGTGAAATGCGTATGAGTATGAAAAATAAACACTTATTTGCTTTTCCATTTTTTTAAAACTATGAATATTTCAAGAATACAGAAAATTACAAAGACTATGAAATAATCTATTTGTTGCTCTCCATCTCTAGAAGTATCTGTTATCCTGAAATTGGTATCATTCTTGTCCATATTTTCATATTTTTATATGTAAATACATATGAGTAAACAATATATAACACTATTTTTATATTTAACATTTTATATAAATAGCATCCAGATCAAATATTCTTTTGAAATATGCTTTTGTCTCTCAATATTACATTGTCATGCTTTATACCTGTTAATACATGTAGACTGACTTCATTTTAACAACTGTTTAGTAATTCATTATATGAGAATACAAATTTACATATTCATTCCCTACTGATGGATATATGTTATTTCCAATATTTCATTATTATAAATAATGATACAATGAACACTCTTGTCCATACTTTGTTATACACGTACACACACACACACACACACACACACATATATATGAGTGAATGAGTGAGGTAGATATCAAGAAGTAGAATTGTCAGATCATGGGGTATAAACGTATTTAGGTGTAAAAATTCTGTGAGATTGACCCTAAAGTGAGGAAACGTCCTTCCCAACAGCAGTGATGAAATTCCGTTTCCTTCCACTCACAATCAAAAATCAGGTTAAACATTATTTCAAGTATTTATTGGTCATTTGAATTAACCTTTCTCTGCACACTTATTCATTTTTTTGCCCACCAGAGGTTAATTATTTTTTCTTATTACTACATAGTGCTTTATAGTCTCTGAACACTAGTCCTTTCTTGATTATAAATCTTGTAAAACATTTTCTCCAGTTTGTGGCTTATAACTTAGAGAGTGGCTAATCTATTTAAATTTTCTATTCCTTTCTGACAAATTTGGGGCTAAATACAAATCTAGAAAATTGTATTTTTCCCACAATGATTTATAATGCTGCCTCTAACAAATACTAAGTTCCCATACATATGTGGGCTGGTTTCTGGGGTCTGTCGTCTGTTTCTAACAGTCTACTTGTCTTTCGTCATACCAATACATACTGTTACAATGAATACGGCTTAATACCATGCAGAACTGTGTGGCAGAGAGCATGGTCTACAATGTGAACTATGGTCCATGCTTAGTGGCAAAGCCCCAGGATGTGTAAATCCATTGCAGGTGATGTGCCACACTAATGAAAGATGTTTATGTGGGAGGTTATGGGAGGTGTGGGAGGTGGGGAACATGGGAATCCCTGTAATTTTTGTGTAACATTTATGTAATCTAAGCATCCTTTAAAATAGAAAAAAAAAAAAAATCTTACTACTAACTAGAAAAAAAAAATGGATCTTGACATATGACAGAATATGTACACCCTCCTTAAACTTCTTCACAATTTCCTTTTTATTGGCCCTTTATATGTCTGTGCCAATTTTGACATCAGCTTATCAAATTCACTGAAAACTCTGATGGGACTCTGACTGAAATATATCTATATATCAATGTAGGGGGAGAAATAAACAGCTTTACAATGCTAAGTCTTCCCTTCCAAGTTTGTTGCTGGAGTATTGGAGAGATTTTGGTGCATCAATAACTTCACTAAACTTTGTTTTGCTCCAGTAATTTATATACAGTTTCTTTTGGATTTTTTATGGAGCCAATAATATAATCTGGAGCAAATGCACTAACCAGAAGTGCAAAAAGGTTAACATTATTGTTTGTTTCCTACTTCTAGAGGAACTGTCCCAAGCATTTCATCATAAGAAAATGTTTGCTGTAAGTTTAATTGTATTAAAGAATTTCCCTTCCATTTCTGGGTAAAAAAAATATTACTGGTTTACAAGTTTTTTGTTTTGTTTCATTTTGTTTTTAGGTTTGGCTGTTGGATGTTGTCATTTATTAAAATGATATTTTTTCTCACCAATATATTAATACAGTGAATTAAAATAACAGAATGTTGAATCTTCTTCATATTCTTGAGATAATTCTAAATTGTTCTCATATTTTCTGTAGAGACTGTGTGACTGAACTATACTAGTTAATAAATATATACGAATTGACAGCTTTCAATATTCCCAGATGCTTAAGTCTTTCTTTATATTTGTTCTTCAAACTTTAATCACCGTTACTTATTTCTTAGATCATTTCTCCTACCTTTCCTTCCCTTCCTTTCCTTCCTTCCTTCCTCTCTTTCCCTCCCTCCCTCCTTCCTTCCTCTCTTTCCCTCTTTCCCTCTCTCCCTCCCTCCTTATTTATTTATTTATTTTTAATAAAGGAAATTCAAAGTTGATTCATCTACCAGGATATAGCTAACAGTCTATAGAATGCTTCATATGTGATTACTTTATTGTAATATAACTAAAGTATTATTTTCCCTTAGGTTCCAAAACTGTTTACATTGCTTAGCACTGATAATGTCTATGAACTCACATCTATAATGAAATTCTGGCTAAGAAATAATGGGGGGTAGGTCCTGAAGTTATCTGTCTGTCTATATTTTCTTTAGTTTGTGACTCTGAAAAATAAGCAAATGAAACTTTTCCTAATTTTCATTTGGAAGGCTAATATTCTTCTACATAAAGGAATAAGGGAATACATTTTATTAGTTCTTACAGTTTTTAAGTATTCAAAGATATATCCTAAAAACACTGGAGAGGAACCTCATTTTAGCTGGATACTCTCTGGTTAGAACAAATTCAAGTCGCAACATAAGAAACATAATTTATCATCATGAAAAAACTGCCCACTAACTGAAAGGGTTAGAAGTGGACAATTACAGAGTGTCTTAAATGGAAAGTAAATTCTTTTTAAATTCCTCTTATGTATCAAGTAATGAATAGACAACAGGCAAAAATCACTATAAAAATAATTCCAAGATCATGTGAAAAGAGTCTGAAAGAAATCTCTGGACCTATTTTAGTTTCACATAAATGTAATTCTATCAGAAAATTCTATAAGCCAGTGTTTTGCAATGCCCTACCAACAGGTATGAAAAATATTAATGTAGAGTAAAGAGATGTTAGTTTTATTTGATGTGGGTAACAGGGCAGTACTGTCAATCATGGAAAGCTCCAATAGAAATTTCGAATGCAATAAGTGCAATACTTAAGAGCACTGGCAAAGAAGTCCATGAACCAGAATTCAAATCCCAACTCCACTATTTACTATTGATTGACTTAAGCAAGTTACTTTCAAGTTTTCTCATCTATAAAATATCTCTTAAAATTTGCATGACGAAATAAGATAATAACGGAAAGGTATTAGTGCAATGTTTAAGGCTTACAGTAAATACTCAATAAGTGTTAGGTGCTGCTGTTGCTGGGCCCAATAATTTCTTAAATCAGAACACAGGCTGATACTGCTAAGTATTCAAACCAATACTTTCTGCAGACCTGAGAATCCAAATTATCAAACTTATGTTACTGTTTTAGCAAAGACCTAGAGATGTTCATTCAGTGAGAAGGAGAAGAAGGTTACCGGGAAAGGCAGGCTTTATTAACAGCACGATGGAGATTTTCATTAGGATACTGTGACAGGCGACGAGAAATCCGCAACAGTTGTCTGGTAGAAAGTGATGCTGCCAATGATTGCGCCTATCAAAAGGCAAAGACAGCCTGTTAAGAGTCTTGTTTCAACTTGTTCAAAGTCCCTTTAGATGGATATCACAGCAGAATTCATTTTTTCCTGCAGGACAAGGCCAAACTTAAAATAAACATATTCTGTCAACGGATTACAAATAAAAATAAACAGAAACCAATTTACACTTAAAACATCCTTGAAGAGCTTTTTTTTTTTTTTTTTAAATCAGTCTACAAAAAGTGTTTATCAATCAAATTCAGTTGAAAAGTGTTTTCATTGTACTAAATGCTGTGTATGCAAGTTTTGGCGGTGGGGGTTGGCTAGAGGAAGGGAGGATGTTACATAACACTGGTCACAACTGACTTACAAATAACCCTTATGCACAATTAACTATTTGTTCATTTCTTAGACAAAGCAGACCTGTTAAAATATCTTGAAATTGCTTAGAGCATTAAGCAAATCTGTAGGTCTTGAAATGAGGAAAAGGAGTCATGAGAGTTTGAAAAGAGAAAGATTATGTTTTTTAATTAATCCATTCCTATGAGTGAGACACTTTTGATTGGACTACATCAGTGATGTGTGACTCAGGTTGAGTCTTCGCCTTCTTGCTGGGTCTGATAAAAATGGAGACACACAGAAAGACACACACAGGAAAAGGAAGCTGCCATATTATATTGATTCTGCCATGTGAGAGAGGATTGCAGGAAAACATAAGCCCTGAGAAGTTCAAGGAGCCGAGGACCAGAGAGAGATGAGCCATGTGCCTGATAACTCACAGTTGAACTCAGGAAGAAAGTGGAGCAGGAGACTGATAGAAGAGGCCCGGAAAGAGAAAAGTCCTATGCCTGGTTGCCCACACCTGAGCTCCGGGAGATGGTAGATTCTGGAGGGGAGGGCAGAGATCAGCAGCCATCTAGCTTCATCATGTGGCCTGACAACAGGATCAACAGTAGTGGTTGAGAAAGTATCTCTGATGGTGCCTTGATTTGGACATTTCATAGCCTCAGAACTATAAGCTTTTATCCAAATAAATTTCCCACTATAAAAGCCAACCCATTTCTGGTACTTTGCAGCCCTGTGGCAAACTAAAATAGGTATCAACTAGTATATCACTGGGGTGACAGCCTGTTGTCTGGAATCCTCTTATAGTGTCAGAATAATTTCACCAAATCCCACTAACAGAGTAGTAAGGGTAGAACTCAGGGCATGGCAAGCACTCAATAAATTTTGTTGGCCTGATCTTGAAATTATCTAGTAGGCAGCATAATGTAATGGTAAAGTTTACAGGCTTTGGAATCAGATAAAATGGGCCCCTGTTTATTAGCTGTGTGATCTTGGTAAATTACTTAACCAATCTAAGCCTCAGTTTCCTCATCTCTAAAATAGGACAATAAAGCCCTCATCTTATAAGGTTTTTATAGGGATTGAATTAGAAAATGATTCTAAAGCACTTAACACAGGGCAGACACATATGGGTGTTCAATAAATGTCAGTGATTAAAAGAGCCTCTTCACAATGAAAAAATCCAATAGAAGAAGGGAAAGTGACCTACATATTAGGAATCAGATTACTCCTGACCTAATTCCTTAGACCAGCAGCAGTAGGAGACAATGGTTTACACTAAAAACCAGAGGACAGAAGCATTTTTGAAGCAACGGGCCCTTTAGCAGGACAGCATAGGTCAAAGAGAAATGCCACAGAGGACAGTGAGGGCGGTAAAGCAGCCCTGGGCATCTGAGGGTCTGGGGAAAGAGACACTGTAAAAGTAATAAATAAGGGGTTCAGAACAGATGATGGGAAGATGCCAAAGGCACACTGCACATTGCTTATTTTCAAAGTTTTGCCTAAGGTCATCTCTGTATGTCCCAAAGAAGAAAAAAAATGAATTGGTTTATGCTTTCTCCTATATGTCACAGCTCCATGAGCATCTGGTCTGCTATTGAGTATTATTTTCTGCTACAACATGGGCTAAATAGTCCTTTGGGGTTTAGGTTGGGAGCATGACCACCATTTATGATATGTCTTTTTTCTATTAAGAAACACATTCCGAGTTTCAAAGAACTCACAAGCAAACATTTGTTTCATCCTTGTTTTTAAAAAATTTGCATTATAGACATGGAGACAATATTTAAAAATAGGAAACAGTAAATTACAATTCAAAATAGCATATAATGTAATGCCAAAATAAGTGGAGCAGGTGGCAACAGCTACAGGAGCTTAAAATGTGCAAGTGGGCAGGAGAAATGCTATGAACGAAGGTATAGAAGCAAAAAGAACAGAAAGACGTGTAGAACATGAGGAAAGCAGTCCAGCTGTACTAAAGAGTCCTGCTGGAAGACTTGCTCCCTAATAAGAAAGACCTATGAATAACACTCTAAGGAGTTTGGCCTTACTTCTAAAAGCAATAGCTTTTGTTTTGTGTGAAGGAGTAACAGGAATTTAGGAAGATTGATCTGGCAGAAGTATGTAAAGAAGTTGAAGGACAAAGAGAAATGAGGTAGAAAAGAGAAAGCAATCCTACTTCATTAATATGCCTATATAAAGATCAAGTCCTACAGTAAGGTTATAGCAATAACAATGAAGAGAGGAGGCGGGTGTGGCTCAATTGATAGAGCTCCCGTTTACCATATGGGAGGCCCCGGGTTCGCTTCCCGGGGCCTCCTTGTGAGGGCAGGCCGGCCCATGCGGCGCGGTGGGCTGATGCAGCGAGACCTCACAGCAAGGGTGAGATAAGCAGACACGGAAAAAACACAGCAGCAAATGGACACAGAAAACACAAGCAGCAAGGGGGGGATAAATGAATAAATAAATCTTTAAAAAAAAACAAAAAACAAACAATGAAGAGAAAATATGCAACAAAGGTTTCAAAGGACTGGGCAACTGGCTGGCTATGAGAAAGAAGGAAGAACTGAGCATAAGATTGTTTCAGCCAGTATGATTGAAAGTATCACAATTTATTATGACTCAGCAATTCCCATATTTAACACCCAGACCTATGAAATATTCCTATTTCACTCATGGAAAATCTTTACCTATGATTCCAATCAGAGGATTCTCATGTCAAGAGTCCTAGTAAACAACAGGGTAACTTTATAGGATACAACATTCTAATCTCAGTTCAGGCAGGATACTGAATTCAGACTTCACACTTCATTCCACTGACCAGTAAGGCTTTCTCATAAATTTGTATGCCAACTCTCTCAGTTGATAGCACCAAAATGCTTTGTGATAATACTTAAATTTTTAAAATTAGAACTAAGTTTTATGTTGAGCCTTTAAGTGTTGCATAAAGGGTTTGGTTTTCTCTGCTCTGATATTATCATCAGTTAAAAATTGAGGGTGTACTTTAATTTAAAAATTCCTAATTGATTTAAAATTCATGATATCAAATTTCTACCTGCATTTTTATATTGTAAAAAAGAGGATGAGGATGTGAAGCACATTCCTTTAGTTACCAAGTTTATACATTTTACGAGTACACCTCAAAGTGTTTGGTGGATTAGCATGATTAACATATTACTAGTACCTTAGTTTAAAATACAGAAGTGCTGATTGGAAAATATTTAATTTTTTTCCTTTTTTTCCCTCTTAAAGAATTATTTCTTTTATGAAAATGTAATAAGTACTCAGGGAGAGAAAACTCTAGGGACAGTCCGTCAATAAATTAATAATTATTTAATCAATCAATCCATCCATTCATTCATCAAACACTTGTTTAGTGTCAACTATGTGCAGGACACCAAGCGGGGAAATGGGAAAAAAAAATGAACAAGACCCAGCCTCAAGGAGTTCAAATACTAACTGGGGAGATACAACTGCAATGAGTCAATATCTGAAGTACATGCCAAGTGTCCAGGAAGCAGAGTGGAAACTGAGGTTACTTCTGCCAAAAGGGACTGAGAGAGACCTGAAAGAATAGGGAACATGAGGGATAAGTGGATGGCAAGAAAGCACATTCCAGGCACTATTTAAAGCAGAGACATTTGAGTGCATTCTGGAGCTAGAAAACAGCAAGAAGCTAAATGTGGGTAAAGCTGAGGGTGCTTCAAGAAAGGCGGTAGGGAATAAGGCCGGAAAACAGCTTGGGTCAGCTGGAACTCAGCAGGTATGCTTAGGAGGTTACCCTTCAGTCTACAGGTAAAGAGAATCAATCCCTTAACACTTTCAAAGCAGGGAATAAATCAGAAAATGGATTTGAGAACAATCACTCCAGGGATGGTTGGAAGATTCATTCATTCATTTATTCAATATTCAACAACAGATATTTGTTGCACACTTACAACGTACTAGACAAAATTCCAGGTCCTGGGAATAGAACAGGGAACAAAACAAACAAAAAACACTGCCACTGCAGAGCTAACATCCGAGTGAAGGAAGATAGGCAGTAAAAAAATAAAGGAGTAAAACATATTGTGTCAAACAGTAATAAACCCAAAGAAGAACCTTAAAGCAGAAAGACAGAATTGAAATGGGGAGGAAATGGGTTTCTAAATGGAATGACTCAAGAAGGCCTCCCTGAAAATGTGACATCTAAGCAAAATCTAAAGGAGGTGAGGGAGCAAACACACAGATATCTGAGGAAGAGCCATCTAGGCAGAGGAAACATCAAATGATAAAGACCCCAAGGCAGGGTGTTCAAAGAGCAGCAAAGAGAACAGTGTAGCTGAAGAAGAATGAGTAAGGGGAAAAGTAGTTGGACTTGAGCGCCCAGAAGTAGTTAAAGAGAGGGCCATATGGTAAATGAAGAGGACAGAACAATATTCCTGGAGAAAGTTTATGAAAGATGATACTAAGACAAACACTGAGGATAGACAAGATGACAGATGATACCTCATGTTAATGAGATTGGCTTTCAGATTGAAAGGAGATGTTGATAAAGGAGTCAACAAGGAAGTTAAAGTTTCTAGTTTAGGTAACTTGAGAGACAGGTTCTTAACAAAGATGAAATGAAATCAGAAATAGGAAGAGGTTTGAAGGGGAATGATAATTCAATTGTATATTATAAGTTAAATTTACAGTGATCTCAGAGTATTCCGGTGAAGTGAAGGAAACTGACATTTATTAAACAGGTGCTAAGAGAGATAGTCTTTACATACATTTTCATTTTTAATCATTACAACGTCCTTATGACGCAGATGGCACTGTTTCCATTTTACAGATGAGAAAGCTGAGACTCACAGAGATGGAAAGTGATAGCCCTTGATCTTTCCAACCTAGCATCCTGGAGTGGAAATAGAGTTAGAAATAGAGAATGGATCAGAAAAGAGAAGTTAGGGGCTGAAGATAAAGGTGGTACTTGAAACCTTAAGAATAGATAAGACTTCAACATAGGTGACAGGGATAGGACAGATTCCTGGGCAACACCAGGTTCTCCTCTAGAGCTACAAGTTGTTTTCTATGACATCAGCCATGCGTAGCTGGAAGAAATGGTAAAATCACTGAAAGAGTAAAACATATTCATAGGAAAATTCATAGCATTAGGAATAAAAATACCAGGTTAATTTTATAAGATTTTCAAGCACTGAACTCGAAGAAAAAAGCAGTAGCATGTCAACTATAGAAAAATTAATTTGGGAAAAAATCCAGACTCACTGTTGGATCCTGTGTCTCTCTGAGTTTGTGTGTAAATGATAACAATTTCTCCAAAGCTTTCTGAGGGACATTTGGGACCTATTTTATGAGGGAATTGAAGAAAAACAGAAAGAATAAGTTAGGATATCTGCTCAACCACAAATTTTAGCTACTTAGCAAACAATATTAGAGCTAAATTTTTAGAAAATCCCTTAATACAGGTTACACATTTAACTCACAGATTCAGTTGCGTATTCAACTTTTCAGGAAGCACTTAGGCCCCTGTTTTCTCTTTAAGAATCAGATAATTAAAACCAAGCCATTCTTCTCCATATGTAATTTCATTAACAGTGTAAAACAGAAAGGAATCTTTACCTCAGTTAAAAACTGGCATATAGTGCACTCATAAAAAACTTTTCATGTATTATCATTTCATTTTTGTTAGCTTCAGCATGATTTTTAAAACTCTAGGCATTTTTCTTACTAAAACCAAACTCTTTTATTTCATACTAATTTGACATATATGTCCACTAAGCAGCATAAGGTACTCATTTAGACATAATGGATGATCAAGCTGTCCATTTATTCAAGGACTTTTAAAACATATACCCAAGTGGAATGATCAACATATAAATGAACTTTGAAGAGCAGATGCCCAAATAACACACACTTTCACTGTTTTTATTGTAACAGTTAAATATTTGATTTAATTGTGCATTGCCAAATTTTAATTTAATTTAATTTAAAGTTTAACTTTAACAAATCTAAAATTTTAATTTAAAAGATGAGAAAGAGATGTTAGAATGAAGACTAGTATAATGTGACCATTTAAAAAATATACTGCTACTCTTTGATCACTTAAATGATTGGAACTTTTCAAATTCTAAGCCCTTTTCAGCACCTGCATATCTCATTTATTCTTCAAATGTGTCCTCTGATGGAAGAAGTATGATCCCCATTTTCAGATGAAAAAACTATGGTTGAGTAATTTACTCAACCTCTGGAAGCTAATAAGTAGTGGAGTTGGAATTTTGAGCCAGGTGGTTTTACTCTGAAGCCCATTACCATGCTCACAAGATCTAAAATTAACCAACTCAATCAAGAAATTTCAAAGGCAATAAAGGCATTTATGTAAAAAGTTAATTATTAGTGATCTAGACCAGTGTTGTCCCATTGAACTTTGTGATGATGGAATTATTTGGTCTCTACACTGTACAATGGGGTAGCCACAAGACCTCATGTGACTACTGAACATTTGAAATGTGACTCAGCCACTGAATTTTAAAATTTTATTTAAGTGCCTGGTGCATTGAGTAGAGCAGATCAAGAACTCCCAAACATGCCAAATACAATGCTTGGTTACTGCAGGCATTGAAATGACAGATCAAATAATACTATAAGCCACCAGACAACTAAGCAGCTAAGTGTAGGATATATCACAGTCCCGGGGGGACCAGGACTACTTAGTACTTACTAAAAAAATCTAAAATATGTCTGGCCTCCCTTTAAAGTCAGAACTTAAAATAATCACCTTTGGCTAATATAAAAGGAAAAGGAATTCCAAAACTGCCTCCACATAGCAGAAAGAGGGGGGAAGGGCTACATCAGTAGATCTCAAAGTCTGGTCCCCAGACCAGCATCATCATCGTCACCCGAGAGCTTGTTAGAAATGCAAATTCTCGTGTACCATCCCAGATCTACAGACTTGAAACTCTGGAGATGGGTATAAACGATCTGTGTTTGACCAAGCCCTCCAGATGATTCTGAAAAATGGTTAAGTTTGAGAACTACTAACCTACAGCATTACAAGAGGGAACTTGAGAGTAAACAGGGAGAAAGAATCAAATTTTCCAACTCTGCTCCAGCATGTGCCAGACCACTCTAAAAAGAGAACAGCTGAAAAAAAGAGGCTAGAGCTGGCCTCGTTCTTACCATGTCCTTAATCACTTGAATTTCTTCACTTTTGACAAGCGGTTTCATGTAATGGAAAAAGAACATGGTTAAGAATTCTGGTCCCAGCCACTGCTGTGTAGTACTTCCAATAACAGGGGGCTCTGCCAAGGAGATGATTCTGAAGGAGGGGTGGATAGGAAAAATGGATCTGTAAGGGGGAAAATGAAAAAACATGATCATTCAGGTTAGAAATTAAGTCATGGTAGCTAAAGCCTAGGCAATGACAAGCCGTATGTATTTTCATGCTGCTAATACAGTCAAAGCTATTATCCAAAGGACAAGCTTTGAAAAAAATCAGGATATTCTAAGAACCTTATATTAAAACAAAAAAAGGATCAGTTACTACTAGCATATGTTGTACCACATCCACTGACGAAATTCTATCCCTTGCACAAACCACTGCTTATTTAGTATGTTGTTACACCTACACTACATTTTCTCCAGAGTCCTTTGAAATAAAACTCCACCTAGATGATATTCATTACATGGATTCCCTTTATTTATTGAAAAGCACCTCAAAATCTCCTGTCATGCAAGGAGCTCCTTCTATGGTTATCATAGAAAGACCAAGAAGTATGATTCAGATTGAAGAGACTTTTAACAGCATAAAGGGTTAGATTAAATTTAAAATTTAAGGATACTTAAGTTTTGAAAAGGTAGAGAAAATTGAGCTTTTATATAATTCACTCTTCCATCATTTTTTAATGATACATATTGATTTGTAAGTGACCTCTTTTAGACATGTCTGCTAGGGAAGCAGAGGGAGCATATAAATATCCTAGGACACACAGAGGCATAAGGCAAGGCTTCCCATGGTTTGTGAAATGACTTGAGCTGTTTTTGGGGGAGGGATGAGGGACCCTTTATCATGATCTAATAATGTGGGTGATACTGGTCAGTTTTCATTAATTCTATTTGAAGACTCAGTGGAAATAAACTTTTAGAAGGTGATATAGTCCTTGCTAAGAGAAAGAAGGGATGAGCCTCAAACACCTGCCAAGATCTTCAGAGAAACAAATATACAGGAAAATAACTGACACTTCTCCAGACGTGGAGAGCCCAATAATTAAGTGATTTGGCAGCTGGAATACCAAAAGGAAGGACATGAGTGGAAACAATCAGATAAGTACTCGGAAGATTTCATATAAGAAAAGTCTGATAAATACAGTGGAGAGGGTTCACCTTGTTCTCAACTGCCTGGTCTGTCATTTTAGAGGCCATACCAAAATTTGTAAGATGAGGGAAAGCAATTATTAGAAATGGTCATAGAAAAGGCCTGGGTGAATTGATCAAAGCTACCAGATATCACTTCATTTCTTAAGGTAGGAAAAAAAAAACTTATTTATTTACAGATGTTCAAGGAGATATGCTGAGTGACCTATCAAAAAAAAAAAAAAAGTTGTTCTAAGAAAAAGAGGGAAGGAGAACTATATGTACAGGGCCTGAGAGTGCTGAGGATACTCTGGTCACACAGGATTCCACATAACTAGACAGTCACATACAGAATCTGGACACAGAAAATCCTGTGATCTGAAAGCTAAAGAACGGCAGTTATTCCATTTTCACTTCTGTTAAGTGGCTTGCTATAATCCTGAAAACTCGGCTACAAAGATGTGGATGGATTCATCCCTGATCCTTCTCCCTCACTTGGGAAAAAAGATGGAAGAGGCAGGGTCTGTCTGTTTTGACTGCACAAAATTAAAGCCACAACGTGGTTTCTCACTCAAGATAGTGAAAGCCACTGAATCAGCCAAAATCCACAGGTAAGCCAAAAGAAGAAGTCCAATATACATCCTTAAACCAAATGATCAATTCCTGGGTACCGCAGGTGAGATGTGAAGTTAGGACTAGAGGAGCAATTAACATGAGAGCAAGCTAGGCTGTCTGAATTTAAATAAGGGGAAGGCCATTGCCTAGGACATACACTGGTGGTGCTTGCTTTTTGGTACAGGCTCTAGCAGGACACCTAAGTGAACTGGTCAAATTTAAAAGGGCAGTGGCTGAGACAGCAATGATCAAGTCGTGGGTACTGCAGATGAGCTGTGAAGTTAGGACTAGAGGAACAATTAACATGAGGGCAGCTTGGTGGGCAAAGATCTGTAAGCTGGCTTCAAAAGCAGCCACCAAAGTACTGAATAGGAGATAAGAAGGGCCTGTTAGTTTGCTAATTTCTCTCCAAAATCTTCTTCATATGTAAATATCTAAGACTGAAAGTCATTTCCTGACGAGGCTAGGTTCCCCAAGTCTGAAAGTCACAGAGCAAAACCAATTCAGGGGAGCCGAAGTGGCTCAGTTGTTGAGTGCCCGCTTCCCATATACAAGGTCCTGGGTTCAATTCCTGGCCCCGATAGCTAAAAAAAAAAAAAAAGAAAAGAAAAGAAAAAAAATCATTTTGCCATAAATTTAAGGATCTATATCTGAACACTCAATTCTATTCCATTGGTCAACATATCTATCTTTATGGCAGTACCATGCTGTTTTTTATTACACGTAGCTAAGTAATATGCTTTAAAGTCAGGGAATGAAAGTCCTCCAACTTTGTTCTTCTTTTTAAAGATAATTTTGGCTATTCTGGACCTATTACTCTTCCAAATAAATTTGATAATTGGCCTTTCCAATTATGTAAAAGATGCGGTTGGAAGATTCATTGGGAGTGCATTGAATCTATAGGTAAATATGGGTAGAATTCACATCTTATTGATATTTAGTTTCCTTAATCCATGAACATGGAATGTCCTTCCATTTATTTAGGTCTTTTTTGGTTTCTTTTAGCAATATTTTGTAGTTTTCCAAATAAAAGTCCTTTATGTCCTTGGTTAAGTTTATTCCTAAATATTTGATTCTTTTACTCTATTGTAAGTGGGATTTTTTCCCTGACTTCCTCCTCAGATTGCTCATTAGTAATATATAGAAACGTTACTGATTTTTGTGTGTTAATCTTGTATCCTGCCACTTTGTTAAACTTGTCTATTAGTTCTAACAGCTTTGTTGAGGATTTTTTGGGATTTTCTAGATATAGGATCATGTCATCAGCAAATAGTAAAAGTTTTACGTCTTCCTTTCCTATTTGGATGCCTTTTATTTCTCTTTCTTGCCTAACTGTTCTAGCTAGAACTTCTAGCATAATATTGGATAACAGTGGTGATAGTGGTCATTCTTGTCTTGCTACCGATCAGCAGGAAAGCTTTCGGTCTTTTTCCATTGAGTACAATGTTAGCTGTGGGTTTTTCATACATGCACTTTATCATGTTGAGAAAGTTTCCTTCTATTCTTATCTTTTGGAGAGTTTTCATCAAGAAAGGATGTTGGATTTTGTAAAATGTCTTTTCTGCATCAATCAAGATGATCACGATTTTACTTCATTAATTCAGTAATGTGATGTATTACATTGATTCTTAAGGCTCTTTGTTTTGAGATTCAAGTACAAAGAGGAGTAAAATCCTGACTCTACCTTGAATGTTGTTAAAATTTTACACGGCCTAATTGGCTAGCAAGGAAATGCTTAAGATTCTGGGAAGGTAGGAGAGAACACTCAGATTCTAACCCAAACATGGATACAAGTAAGAGTAAAAGGGTCCAGAGGATCTAGTTGAGCATGGATTGTGCCAAAATGGCCAGTTATGGTTCACCACTGACCAATAAAAGCTCAGAGATTATAAATAAACTGTTTTCAATGTTTAACAGCAATCAATAAAAATATTCAATAAAAATGCAGAAACACTGGAAATGACACAAAGTCACTGATCTTTTTTGCTTCCCGCAGCTAACCAGAATCCTTGTTAGGAACTCACTGTTAGGAATTCATAAGAACTCTCACCCCCTCATCTATGCTCTGACCAACGGCAGGAAGGCAAGCATTTAGCAGCCTATAATATTTGTACTCCCTCTGTTCCCAAAGAAGTTTTTCTCATAAAGGAAGTAGTTCTATTTTGGTCCTTATTTCCTGTGAGAAAAGCAGGCATGGAGTCTGTTGTGTATGGCCGTCCTGCTATTTCTATCCACCAAGACCTCAGTTTTCCTGGTGTTTTGTAACACAAGAAGAAAAATCTCTTTGACAGTTCTTAAGCTAGCATTTCTTAATCTATTCCTAAGGGTATATTAGACATATGATTACCTGCAAAGAATGTGAAAGCCTGCAGAGCCTTCTGGAAATGATCAAGATACATGAGCTTAGTGAAGAATGAGTATACAACGAAGGTATGCAAGAGTCAAATAAAGTTGCTTAGAAACTGGGTTTCATAATATGAAGTTGAACAGATTGGTAGCCCACTGCTAACAGCTGTTAATTATGAGACCCTACGCTATCAGATTTAGCATTAAAAGGTAGATATCCAAACAAAAAAAAAAAAAAGAAAGAAAATTTTTTCAAAAGAAGAAAACAGGTAGGTGTCCAGTTGGACTGGTATCAAAGTATTCCTAATTGGTAAATTCAAAAAAGGAAACATTGCTAGCTCAGATGGTTCCCTAAGAGTAGATTAATAAAATTAACTTTACCTTGAGTTTTCTAGAATATATCCCAGGATAGGATTTATTCACTCATTCTGCAATATTTACTAAGTGGTCTACTATGTGCCAGGTATTGTGACACTGGAAGCAAAGAGAAAAGTACAGAAGCAAAACACTGCCTTGGCAACTTTCAAGACCCAGGCTCCAGTTATTCTTGAAGCTCAACTGCCCTTGTCCTTCCTTTGAGCATGTGAGATACCAATAAATTCCCTTCAGCAATGATTTAAATTGGTTTTCTATAACTTGTAACCAAAAGAGCTTTGACAAACACAAAAATGAAAACTATACCTATATGAAAGCCTAACAGGAATCTAAAATTGCCAAATTGGGTCTAGAGGAAAACAGATTCTTAAATCTGCCTTGGCCTTGGCATTGGAAAGAGTTAGTGGAGTGCCAGAGAAGGTGTCACAGAAGAGGTAAAACAGAAGAGAGATAGAAGTCTGCTATGCTGAAAGATGAGGCTGAAAAGGCAGGAACATGTAGATGTCGGCCCTGAACCCTGAAGGCAATGGAAAGCCACTTAAAAAGTGGAGTGATGTGATCATATTCGTGGATGAGACATCTTAAACTTCTAATGTAGGTGAGTGGGGAGTAAGTAGTTCCATTCAGTAAGTTAAGGAGCTCAAAAGGAATAGCAGGTCTGGAGAAATGAGCTGTTTCTCTGGGACACCTACAGGGAGATATCAAACAGTTAGTAAGATAGAACTTAGGACAGGGAACTAAGCTGCACCTTCTAAGGAATAGTCAGTGTGTAGATAACAGGAAAAGACATGAATGACTGAGATTGCCCAAGGAAAAGAGAAAGTTAAGGAGAAAACCTTGGGAGATGCTGACTTAGTCTCCTGAAGCCCTTCCTAACCTCTCAAGGCACAATTAATAGTTACTTCCCCTGCTGCATTTTCATAGTATTCTGTATAGATCTCTAGTCTAACATTTAAAAACTGCATTGCAATTACTTATTTATATATCTTCCTCTCTTCATATGTACTATACCACAGAAAGCAGGGACTATGACATCTTAGAGCTGGCACTCAATAAACATCTAACCTGAAGGAAAGAAAGCCTCAGTGCTGATCATGTATACTCTCCAAATCAATCACACCCAATCATCAGTCCATAAATATAAATCACAAAGGCACTATTCTGGGAGCCCAGAAAGTTCATTCAGGTCACCTATGATGAACTGCAGGAATCTGTATTTTTCAAAAGTTCCTCAGATACTGCCACATTTGGGAGTCACTGCTTCCATGAGTAACTCCATGGATTACAGTTAAGATAGCAGAATTCAACAAAATCACCCAATTACTGTAGTTGGAACAAGAGCTTTAAAATCAACTGTCAGGATGTATTCCACTACAGATTAGAAGTAGTTATTTTTGGAATCCTGATCCCCTGGAGGTAGGAGATTTATTTATTTGTACCAGACAACAGAAGCTGGTCTTTCTGCTAGGCCACTGCAACAGTACACCCATCTCCTGACACCAAGAATAAATAAAAAACCCTTCCTCTTTTTTTTTGTAAATATCAGAGAAGTTGTGGGTTACAGAACAATCCATGCATAAAATATAGGATGCCCATATTCCACGCTATTATTACCTCCTTGCATTGGTGTGGAACATTTGTTAAAATTGATGAAAGTAACATTTTTATAATTGTACTATTAACTATAGTCCACGGTTTAAATTAGGGTTCACTCTTTATGTTGTGCAGTTACATAGATTTTTAAATTTTTATTCTAGTAACATATATGCAACCTGAAAGTTCCCCTTTTAACCACAGAGAAATATATAATTCAGTGCTGTTAATTATGTCCACAATGCTGTGCTACCATCACTACCATCTATTACCAGAACTTTTCCATCATCCCATAGAGAAGTGGGATAGTGAAAGAGAGCTCAATCTTAATTTTCCATGGTAGGAAATCAATAGATAATGCTTAGCACTGAAAAATGAATTAAGAAATATCAATATAAATGTTCTGTTTAGGGATATGGAGGTAAATACCAAAAGAAGCAGCTAAGAGTTGAAAGTGGTAGCTGTTGAAGAGTGGGAAATGGGAGAATGCCAAGAATATATGACAGATACTGGTGTTTTCCATAAAAAGCCTTGAAAACCCATCTGGCTCCTTAAATTTCAAGCATGTATAATATTGACAATAATTCAAACTAAAATAAAAATAAGTGGAGAAAACCCAGCATTGCTATGTCCTCCGTCCCTCTCTCTCTTTTCCCTCCCCCTCCCTCCCTCCCTCCCCCCATCTACCCAGAGTGACCTCTGGAGCTAGAACTGAGCCTGGCTTGTATTCAAAGGAGAGACAAAATCAATTGTGATGACATCAGGAATCTCAGAGAAGGAAGTACCACCGGCCACTCTGAGCCAAACCCTGAACATGATGCTCAGGCCACTATGTTTGTGAAAGTGTTTTCATCTGGGAGAACTTTGGTACTTTTCATAGAAGTGGACTGTCATTCCCTGGACTTCTAGCGAGAAGTACAATGCTCGTGAGGTCCTAAGGGAAACTCACAGGTAGGCATGCTGAGAGTTATTGTCCAGGTGCTTTGATTCATCTCCCAAAAAATGTAAACTGTTCACTGACAGGTGATTCACATGCAGATGATGTACAAAAGCTGGATGTTAAAAACTGAAGGTATGAAATGAGAGGAATCTTTATAACTTCACCCCCTAAACACTCAGCCAAACCATCTACTGGGCTACAGGAGTTTGATAATGTGCACCTCAGAAGCATAAGCAGTAGATAATCAAACGAAAATTTTAATAACTTACACCGAGACAGAAATTTAACATTTTTCCTCTATGAAAAATTTCAAGGAAAAATGTTAACAAAACTCTGCTTAAAACATAAACACAATAAGAAATACACTTGGGAAGCTGATGTGGCACAAGTGATTGAGCTCCCGCCTACCACATGGGAGGTCCGTGGTTCGTTTCCCGCTGTGTCCTAAAGAAGACAGCGAGCTGGCACTACCAGCAGGTGCAGCAAGCTGACACAACAAGATGATGCAACAAGAGACACAAGAAATAAAACATAATGAGAAACACAACAAAGCAGGGAGCGGAGGTTCCCAGTGTCTCCTAAAGAGGACAAGCAGGACGGCGAGCTGGTGCGACGGGCAGGTGCGGCAAGCTGACGCAACAAGATGACGCAACAAGAGACACAAGAAGAAATACATATCGAGAGACACAACAAAGTAGGGAATGGAGGTGGCTTAAGCCATTAGGTGCCTCCCTCCCACATCAGAGGTCCTGGGTTCGGTTCCTGGTGCCTCCTAAAGAAACAAAGAAGATGAACAGACACAGCAAGTGAAAAGAACAAGGGGGTGGGGAAGCGGGTGTGGCTCAATCGATAGAGCTCCCGTTTACCATATGGGAGGCCCCGGGTTCGCTTCCCGGGGCCTCCTTGTGAGGACAGGCCGGACCGCGCGGCGCGGTGGCGCGGTGGCGTGGTGGGCTGATGCAGCAAGACCTCGCAGCAAGGGGGAGATAAGCAGACACAGAAAAAAACACACAGCAAATGGACACAGCAAACACAAGCAGCAAGGAGGGG
>JAQZBX010045207.1:0-10209 GCA_029593785.1 Cabassous unicinctus
TCGAATATCTTTTTCCAGCCTTTCACTTTCAATCTATTGGTATCCTTGGGTCTAAGGTGAGTCTTTTGTAGACAGCATATAGATGACTCACATTTTTTTTATCCATTCCGCCAGTCTGTATCTTTTGATTGGGGAGTTAATCCATTAACATTCAATGTTATTACTGTAAAGGCAGTTCTTATTTCACCCATTTGGGCCTTTGGGTTTTATCGGTAATATTTTATTTTCACCACTCTTTTTATACTTTTAGTTACTTTTTCTGATATAATCTTCATTTCTAGCATCTCTTCCAAGCCTCTCTCTCCCATCTTTTCTTTTCAGGCTGTAGGACTCCCTTTAGTATTTCCTGCAAAGCCTGTCTCTTTGTTATAAACCCTCTCAGTTTCTGTTTATCTGTGAATATTCTAAACTCACCCTAATTTTTGAAAGATAATCTTGCCAGATATAAGATTCTTGGCTGGCAGTTTTTCTACTGCAGTTTCTTAAATATATCATACCACTGTCTTCTTGCCTCCATGTTTTCTGATGAGAAATCAGCACTTAATCTGATTGGGTATCCCTTATATGTTATACATTGCTTTTCTCTTGCTGCTCTCAGATTCTCTCTTTGTCTTTGCCATTTGACATCCTGATTAATATGTGCATTGGAGTTCGTCTGTTCAGATTTATTTGGCTAGGAGTACATTGTGCTTCTTAGACATGAATATCTACATCCTTCAATAGGGTTGGGAAATTTCCTACCATTATTTCTTCAAATATTCTTTCTGCCCCCTTTCCCTTCTCTTCTCCTTCTGGGATTCCCATGACATGTATTTTTGCATGTCTGTTGCCCTAATTTAGTCCCCTGAGATCCTGTTCAATTTTTTCCATTCTTTTCTTCATCTGTTCTTTTGTATGTTTGCTTTTGGAGGCCATGTGTTTAAGTTTACTGATCCTTCCTTCTGCCTCCTCAAATCTCCTGTTATATGCCTCCAGTGTATTTTTAATTTCATTTATTGTGCTTTTCATTCCCATAAGATCTGTTATTTTTCTATGTATTCTTTCAAATTCTTCTTTGTGCTCACCCAGTTTCTTCTTAATACCCTTAATCTCTTTAGCCATCTCATTGAATTTATAAGGATATGTTTGAACATCTATGATTAATTGTCTCAACTCCTTTATGTCATCTTGAGGCTTTTCTTGTTCCTTTAACTGGATCATATCTTCCTGTTTCTTGGTATGGATAGTAATTTTTGTTGGTGCCTTGGCATCTGACTTACTAGATATATTTATTCTGGGCGTAATTTCTTTCTTATTTTAGGGCTTTGTTGTCCTTTCTCCCTTGTTGGCTGTGTAGTAGGAGCAAAGGATGTAGTTGGTGCTGTAAGCTGTGGAGGCTGAAGCTGCCCGCACTGTCCCAGGAACTGATAAAACTTCTCCCACCTTTCTCCTCTGCCAGGGGTAGGGATAGAGCCACAGCCATATGTAATAATTCAAGTCATGCAGGCCAAGACTGTCCGTAGTTGCTTGGAGAGACTGATAAGCTTCCTCCCCTGCCTGGGGCAGGGATGGTGCTGCAGGTGTAGGCAGCAATCTATGCCTACAAAAATGACCATAGTTGCCCAGGTCGACTGATGTAGCAACTGCACCCCCCTCCCTGCCAGGGGTGGGGATAGACCCTCCGGAGTGCCCAACAATCTAATCTGTTTGGGCCGAGTGCACCTGGAGTTGTCCTGAGAGGCTGAAGGAGTACTGTCTCTTCTGCCCTTTAGGGGTTGGGGGTGGGTCCACAGGCACCCAACAGTTCAGTCTGTGCAGGCTGAAAGTGCCTAACATTGCTCAGAAAGGCTGAGAAAACACAACTCCCCTCTTATCCTATTGGGAAGCAGGGATGGAGCTACAGGTGCCTAAGTATCTTGTCTGTGTGGGTTGAAAGTGTCTGTGGTTTTCTAGAGAGGCTGAAGAAACACCAGCCCCCTCTTATCCTATGGGAGTGGAGGGATGGAGATGGAATCCAAGGCTCTCAACAAACCAGTTCGTGTGGGCTGAAAGCACCTGCAGTTTCCCAGAAAGCCCCAGATGTCTCACTATTCAGTCTGTGCTGGCCGAAAGTACCTGCAGGTACTGAGAGAGGCTGGTGCAGGTACTCCCAGCTTCTTCCCTGCTGGAGCCTAAGCTAGGGCTGCAATCTGATCTGGAAAGAAGCCAATCCCTACCAGAACTATGATTTTCAGTCAGCCCTGCTTCCCCTCATGCTGGGGGTGGAGTTAAAATGGCAACTACCAGCCTCTTTCCAACTTGGACAGGTTCAAACTTTAGTTTTCTTAGGATTATACTTTAGCCAGCTGAATTTACAAATCAGTAGCTGAAGTCGGTGCCCAACCGTCTCTTCTTCCCCCGTTTTTGGGAAACGGAGCTTCCAACTCCAGCCACAGAATAGCTCCCTAGGCATCTTGTGCCTCCAGTGGAGGATGGGCACCAGCCTCCCGGGTGTGGAGTGCTCTACTTACGAATCTTCTCTGCAGATGGGCAGTCTCCTCCTTCCATTCTTTCAAGGATGTTGCATGATGCTCTTCTGGTCTCCTGGGGCCCCCAAACAGGTGCTTTAGCTAGCTCTGGGTGATTACTAACTGCCCTGTAGCACAAGCTGACTCTTAGAGCTCCTTACTCTACTGTCATCTTGCCCCGCCTCCAGCAATAAATTGTTTTTAAAGTGAAAAAAAAAAAAATTGTGGTAACGAATGCACAACACTGTGATTATACTAAAAGCCATTGATTGTACACTTTGGATAGAATGTATGGTATGCTTTTTAAAAACCACTTTTAAAAATGTTTTTTAGGTAGCAATAGTGATAGTGACAGATGACATTATTGTGTGAGTGTGTAGGAAATAGCTTTTATTGTAAAAAGTTAAAATTATGCAAAAGATATAGGAAATAATGAAAAGAAATGCCCATACCCACCATCCAACTTTATCTGCTATTTTGCTTTAGGTTTTCTTTTAACAAATCAATTTTTTTGATACACTATTAGTAAAGCATAAATCCATCCAAAGTGTACAATCAATGAAATTTGGTGTAATCACATATTTGTGCATTCATCACTTCAGTCATTCTTAGGGCACTTTCATTATTCCAATAATAATAATAATAAACAACCAAAACTTATCACCTCTCACTCTTTCTCTGCCTTACCTGCTGTACATAGCTGCTATTCTTTTTCCTTCTTTCTAGTATATTTATATTTATATTTTGTAAAAACAATCTTATATATGCAATATCCCCCAAATTTGTGTTTTACATGATGTTTTACTATCTTATGCAGTCCCATATTACAGTTTTTAGCTTTCCTTCTAGTAATATATATGACCTTAGGCTTTCCCTTTCAACCACTGTCAGACCCATATTATAGCTCTGCTAGTTACAAACACCATGATATGCTTTAACCATTGCTATTAATTTCCAAAGATTTACAAACAACATTTTTTAACAATTCTGCACAGATTAACCCTTAGCTTTCCATTCTCTACCCTCCTTCTATTTTCTGGTGACCTATATGCTAATTATTAACTCCATGGATTTACACAATATATTTAGGTTTGTTTTTAAATAATGACATATTCAGATATAGTTGACGCCCCTTGTATATCTTTTGCTGATACCATCCCCTTGTCTTTCTCTCCAAAGATGATCTGAATTGCTATTTGCTACTTCCATGTAGTTTTTATAATATTATCACATATATAAGTATAAAAAATTCTTTGAAATGTTTTGCTTTATTTTAAATGTTATATAAATGCCATCATACAGTGTTTGACATCTTGCAATCAGCTTTTTATACTTAGCATTACCTTTTTGGAGTTATTCATATTTATTTGAGTAGCTCCAGTTTACTCATTTTTATTTCTGTATAGTATTCCATTATATAAATATATGAAAATTTATTTATACAATTTACAGAGGATGGATATTCAGGTGTTCCCAATGTTTTGCTCTTACAAACAATGCTGCAATAAACAGCTCTGTGCATGTTTCCTTGTACATTTGTGCAAACATTTATCTATTTTATATGGAGGTGGAACTGCTGCGCTGAAAGAGATGCACATTTTAACATTACTGGATATTGCCAAATTACTTTCCAAAGTGGGTTATGTCATTTTACAGGTCTATCTGCATGAAAATTCTCAGTTTCCTACATTTTTATTTGCATTCAGGTTTCCTCCCCTGTGAATTATCTGTTCATATCTTCTACGTGCTTTTTTTCTATTAGGTTGTCCATTTCATTCATCTCTCTCTCTCACTCTTTCTCTCTCTCTCTCTATTTCTAGCTATTTCTATCTCTACACATATACATTACTTCTTAGATATAAAGTACTTATTTACATATACATAAACTAATTTTATAAATATTTAAAATACTTTATATACTTTATGTATCTTAAATTTCATGTATGTATTTCCTAAATTATATAAATGTGTGTGTGTTTCCCAAGTGACTGAACTCAGAGGAGTGAAGGAATGTTGCTCGTCAGTTTAGCCCTCCTTCCCAAACACAAAATAAAGTCTACCCTTATCCCTAAAATAACAACTACAAGTATATTTTAAAACGTTACCAGGTGCTCTCATAAAGGCCTGACAATATAATGAGTGACTTCAAATGAGAGCTCATGTCTCTCCATTTCCTTAAGTCCTCTTGTGACAAGAGACTTAGTCTTGGACTCTCTGTCTGGGCTTCTGAATGTCAGACTTTTAGTGAAATTATTTGCAAAACTTTCTGTGCACATTTCCACATTTCTAGTGTCAACATCCTATGCCAAAAATGTATTCAAGAAGATTTTCTTTTCCTATTATTCATTATTTGCTGAAAATCATGCCATACTTATACTGTATCTTTCTTAAACAGTTTATCCTTGTTTTCCTGTAGTTTTTGATGCCAATCTGATTCTGTCCAATATCTTTTTGCAAATGTCAATATGATTATTATTTTTTTCGCTAAATGTGAATCTACTTTTTCCCTCTCTTTCCTTCTCAAAGCTTTTATTATTTTATCTTTATTCTTTGTATTCCTGGAATTTCAAAATGATGTTTCTAGGTGTGGGTCTTTTTCATTTGCATGGTTTTCATCTGGGGGATTTGTGGTGCTCTCGTGCTCAGGGATTTTTCAGATGTTATTTTCTTGAGAATGTATCTGTTTCCTTGGTTATCTGCTTCTGGAACTTTTAATAGGTGTTTGACCATCTCCAAATCATTAATCTTTTTTCTTATTTTTCCCGTCTCTTGATATTTTGGGTCTACATTCCGCATTCTGGGAGATTACCTTGACTTCTCACCCTTCTACTGAATATTTCTTATTTTAACATTTTTTTTAAAAAAATTTCAAGATTTCATTCTCATTCTCTGATTTTTTTTCCATTTTATGGACATAGTAACTTATTGATTCCCCAGGAGTATTAATTACATTTATTTTGAAGTTATTTTCTATTCCGTCAGTTAACCAATTTTCTCCAAAGTCAGCTTTTCTGTTTCCTTATTTTGATCCTTTTATTGTCTAGGTTTTCTTTGAATATAATGTGAACCTTAGTAATCTGGCCTCTCCATCCTATTTCAGAATGAAACATGAGAAACGCCTACTAGGGGCTCTGTGCATGTGACAGGGTTGGAGCCTAGAGATTTTCTCTGGGATGCTCCCTCCACGAGCCTCAGAGGAAAGTAAATGCCATGAGTCCTTCTTTCCTTTTCCTGAAGTAGGAGATGCAGTTTAGTTTGTTTTCCCAGAAGCAGGCTCCGAGGCAAGGATTTGCGATGATGCAAGGTCAAGTGCTTCACTGGAGAAGCTGTCCCAGGAGAAACCCACACAGGGGGTGGGTGAAGTAAGGCAGGGAAGAGGAAGTGGCTTCGCCCAGGTGTGCCCTCAGGTGAAGCCCCAGGCTCAGCTTTGGGGAGCTCTGGAAGGTAAAGCACACCTAGAAGGCTTGTCCCACATCAAGGCAAAGGACCTGGGCTTTTGTACCCTCATACAGTCAGTGGCCTTCCATGGGCTGTCCCTTGGGGGAGGAACGGCAGAGCTACAAAGGCACTTCAGGCCTCTGAAGGGCAAGGATGCTCCAGTGCCCAAAGGCCACCCTGTGGAGAGCACCGACCAGGATGGCTATTATCAAAAAACAGAAAATAACAAGTATTGGCGATTACATAAAGAAACTGTATCACTGATGCATTGCTGGTGGGAATGTACCACAGTGCAGCCATCGTGGAGAACAGTTTGATGGTTCCTCAAAAAGTTGAACAGAATTACCATATGACCCAGCAATTCCACTTCAGGGTATATATCCCCCAATTTGAAAACAGGGACTCAAACATGCTTGTACACCAATGTTCGTAGCAGCATTATTCACAATAGCCAAAAGGGGAAAATACCCAAGTGTCTATCAACCAATGAATGGATAAAAAAAAATGTGATGCATCCATACAATGAGATATTAATCAGCCATAAAAAGAATGAAGTTCTGATACATGCTACAACATGGATGGACCTTGAAAATATTATGCTAAGTGAAACAAGCCATGCACAAAAGGACAAATATTGCATTCCACTTATATGAAATACCTAGAGTAGAAAAATTGATAAAGGCAGAAAGTATATTAGAGGTTACCAGGGGCTGGTGAGGAGGGGCAAGGTGGAGTTATTGATTACTGGCTACAGAGTTTCTGGTGGGGTGATGGAAAAGTTTTGGAAATAGATAGTGGTGGTGGTTGCATGCCATTGTTGATATAATTAATGCCACTGAATTGACATTTAACAATGGCAATTTTTTTGTGATATATATTTTAATACCGTGAAGTAAATAAAAAAGAGAGTGGTTAAGGCCTTCTCTGTTTGAAGTTAAAATGATTCAGTGATTTCAGAAGAAAACTCTTTGACTCAGTCTAGTTCTCTGGAATATGTTTCTTCTTATAACCAGTCCAAAGTGTATATTATCAACCTTCCTTGCTTGGAGGAAGTATATATCATCAAAATTGATTTGGATCTCATATTTTAAAAGTTTAAATTTCATCTGACTCCCCCATCCCATTCTTCTGAACCCACCAAAAGTTTTCCAACAAATAAGAAAACTGAGTCTCAGAGAGAGTAATGGATTTTCTCAGAATAACACAGATCAGGGCAGATTCTAGGATAAAATTCAGACAAGGCTGACCTTTAGGTGTCGTAGGCATCAAAACGTTTATGTGCCACTTGCCAGCACTCAATTCCCCAGCACATAATTAATCGTAAATGCAATGCAAAACCATAAACTATGTATGAAGAAGCCCAACAAAATTTTGATATCTTCCCAAATGGATTCTTTTATTTTTCGAGATTTTAATTATCAAAGTCTAGGCATTTTTTTAAATAATCTTGCTTTCCTGATTCGTTTAGTAAAAAAGGACTGCACTTAGTCTGGAACTGACCAAAATCTAGGTCTTCTGTCTCTTAGTTTACTGCTCTTTCTACTGCAACCAACCTCCTCTAGTACTCTCCAAATGACTAAATCTTAATCACTCCTGGTCTTGATGCTGGGTCTGCCTGCCACGGCATGTCCCATGGCAAGGTTTCCTGCAAGGTTGGGCGGATTGCCTCCCATTCCTTCATTGCAATAATCCAAAACAGGCTACCTTGAGGCAGTCCTCCCAGGCTCTAGGTAATTGTCCTTATCACAAAACTTGGTGACCCTCTCCCTGTCATTAGGCCTCCTAATTAGCTGAGACAGCACTAGAAAATACCTTTTTATTGGAAAAATGGTCACCTGTGTTTCTTTAGGACTGTGCTCCTTCCATCCCCTCTTCTCATGTATCTTTGTGGGGGCCACCAAGGGCCCCCGAGAAGAACTGGCTCCTCAGCAGTGCTTTATTTTTACCTCATGAAATAAAAAGAATGAACAAGAAAGAGGTAAACAAAAGAGTAAAAATAGTTCACATTTTTAAACACCAGCTTTCTTTCCTTCTGCTAAAGCATACCGGCATGCTGAAGGTTTGTTCTGGGGTAAATGTAACACTAAGACTACCCAGGACTTCAGGAACTATTAGGCTGCAGATGGGGGCAGGGAGGGTGAGAAAAGGTAATCACCTAAACCCACCAAGATATGAAGCACAAGAGAAAGAGCAGGCAAAACGAAGCTTTAAGTCCAGGCTTCGGAGAGGATGCCACCCTTTGAAGATCCTTTCAAGTACAAAGCACAGGGAGCTCAAATGATTCTGACACAGGCAAGGAAATAAATGTCTACAAACACACCCCTCAGCCAGAGACGTGCACGCGAGGCACCTAGCAGAGTGAGGTTTTCGAGGCTTAAGCTCAAAGCATCGAGCTATTTAAAAAAAAATAAAATGAACTAAACCCACTCTAGCTTTGTGTGTAACTTCCATTTGACAATCTTTTGTCATTTGGAAACAAAAGAAAACCCTGGGACAGCATAGCAAATACAGTCTAACTAATGATTTGTTTGCTATTGACATAGGACCCAGGGAAGGCTTTGGCTCCTTCATGCCCTTCACCTGGAGGACAGGAGGGGCCATGGAGCCAGGGACCTCCACCAAGAGGTTGATCCTGCAGCATTTTTCAAGCACTTGGCAGTAGCCTCAGAATATAATGGCTAAGCAATTCAAGCACTAGGATCAAATTCTGGTGCACATGACCTGAATGATCTTGAGCAAGAGATGCACGTTTCTAAAACTCAAGGTTGCTCATTTATAAGGTGGCGATAATAAGAGCCTCTACCCCAAGGGTTAATGTGAGGATTAAAGGAGATCTGATAATGCATGTGGAAAACATGATACGCGATAAGCACTTGAATGCTCACCGCTTAAATGTTTGCTATTGTTATCTGCCTTCTTTCTTCCACTCCAAAATCAAACTGCATTGATTAAATCAATGTCAACACGATGACTTAACAACCTATCGATTTGGTCAAGTCAGTAAAAATAATCAGTCAAGCTGGTTGCTTGACATTTAGTAGATGAAAATTGACCTTTTCTCCCTCACATTTCAAGTTATGATGTCATCTAGCTACAGTCTTCAAATTCATGATTTCTGCTGAGATTAGATGGAATTAATTCACCTGAAAGCACTTTGTAGATGGGAAAGAGGACCAGACAAACGTATTGTTTTGCATGCCAGGGGCAGTGCCTTGATGAAGGAGTTTAAAAGCATTGGTCCAGTTCAAGTTACTTGCTTGCTGAGGCTCCAGTCCCTCGGAAAATTTCCCAAGCTAAAAGATCATGGTCTCAAAAGAACTGGGCATGAGGCAAAGTCAGAAGGAATGAAGGCAGAAAGTAAGGAAGGGAGGGAGAGAGGGAGGGAGGGGGGGCGAGAGAGGGAGGGAGGAGGGGAGGTTAATTCTCAGAAAGTTAGAGTTTATAGCTCTTGGTTTCTGATGACTAATCTGCCCTACCTTAAGAAACCTCTCCGGCGTAGCCAAGGAAAAACTGTGGGAACACCTGAAGGGAATTTGTAGCTGCAGCCGCATCTGACTGAGGCTTAGGAGAGGCTGTGCTCTCTGGTTGTTCACTGGCTGCTTAATTTAGAGTAAAATTGCTCTACTACGGAGGGAAACATACAAAAGGCTTGAGTCCTCAGTTGTAAAAAGCCTGCTGCACCTCTTGGAATTTTGGTATAAGCATGAATTATATGACTCTAAATTATTTTCTGGCCGCAATATTCCATGAGTATTTATGTAAAATGTTTAATCCAATGGGCAGAACTTGAAAGGTTGCACCTATGTTGGATTGAAACCCGGCTCCATCACTTGTAGCTCTATGGCTTTAAGTAATGGAATTATTCTCACTAAACCTTAGTTTCCACATCTGTTAAATGGAGAAGATGATACATTCCTCAAAGAAATATTTTTAAGTTGCTTTATGTCCAAATTAATTAAGACTATTTTAGACTGTACTCTAATATAGTTATTGTCAAGAGGATAAATATAGAAATAGATGTTAAAATATGACCAGAAGAAATCTTAATATGAATCGAGATCTGATATATATATAATGTATATATATATATGTATATATACATTAGCTACACTATAGAGTAGAATATAGTGTGGCTGTTAAGGGTGATAATGGGATTGTAGCTATTGTTGGGGGCAATGTCGAATGAATACAACTGTCATGGCCATCTCTACCTCCTCCTTCTTCTTCTTCTTCTTCTTCTTAAAATAGCATATCCTGTTACTGTTCGCGCGCACACAAATAGTCC
>JAQZBX010045207.1:10309-21222 GCA_029593785.1 Cabassous unicinctus
ATGTATCGACACCTAAGCCTTAATGCACTTCCCCTTTCCCTGCTTATAAAAGAGCTGATTGTAACCCTCGCGGCAGAGCAACGGAAGAGCTATGTTAGTAGAATAAAGTGCACAGCCATTTTCTTACACGTGTCTATGCCTCATTCCTTCGCTGGGTAACTCGGAGTCTCAGTTGATTTGTCCCGCGGGTCGGGACAAGCTATATCGATAGAAATTTTTTTTTTTTTTGAAGATTTTATTTATTTATTTATCTCCCCCTGCTGCTTGTGCTTGCTGTGTCCATTTGCTGTGTGTTTTTCTCTGTCTGCTTGTCTCCCCCTGTTGAGTCGTCCTGCTGCGTCAGCTCACTGTGCCGCGGGGGCTGGCTTGCCTTCACCAGGAGGCCCACAGGAATCAAACCTGGGGCCTCCCATATGGTAAACGGGAGCCCTATTGATTGAGCCACATCCGCTTCCCTCGATTGACATTTAAAAATGCATATAGTATACTAAGAGAAAGAAAAGCAGGGCATAAAATAACATATTAGAATGTGACCTCTATACAGCATTCACCTCTTGCCCACAAACTCAAGACCCTTACACGTCACAACCAAACTATTGCATGAGCCTTCCATCATCAGTCACCCACCTCTAATCTCTCTTGACATGGTGGTCAAGATTACCGCCTTGCTTAAAGCGAAACACACAGCTCCCATTAACAACAGAGTAGAGCCTCACCTCCTTTTCTACCCTATGCCTACTTTTCCCACCCCACCTCACCACTCCTCCAGAGAGCAGCATGCCTGCAGGCTCTATGCCTTCACCTGGAATGCCATCCCTCCTTGTCAGCTTACCAATTCTTACCCATCTTTCTAACCTCAAATGATAAGTCTTCTCTATGAAGTCTACTCAGGTTGCTTCTTCCCTCTACCCCCACCACCTACCCTCCAGCTCCCACAAACCACTCCAGTAGAGTTAGGGACTCTTCTTTGAATCCATGTATGCCTCTCTCTATAAGCCCTTTCTTGATGTCCTTCACTGATTGGTTTACACATTGGCTTCCCTCATTAAAGAAAAATGAATTTCTTGATATTAAGGATACTATTGCATTTGCTTTTTAAAAAAATATTTGTAGCATTTCACAGAGGCTCAATAAATGTTTCTTGAATGAATGAATAAGAGATATGATGCATGAATGAATGAACTTCCAAAGCTGAAAGAAATTTTTGAGGTTATCCATTTTATTTTCCTTCCCACCACATTTTTCCTAAAGAGAATTTCAAGCTCTTAAGGGCAGAGATAGTCTCCCCAAACATGACTGTTTGTTTATTTAATCAACAAATATGTATTAAGTCCTTACTGTGGTGCTGGCACTGTTTTGGTTGCATAGAATACATGAGTGAATGAAACAGACATTTTCTGTCTTCTTGGAGCTTTTAGCAAAGGGAAGAGAGACAATAAACATAATAAATCACTTCCATGGTAGGTTAATGGAAGATATAGAGCAGATTAAGGGGAATCAGGAGTGTTGGGAAGAAGAGGAATTCCAGTTTTAAATACGGTGGTCAGGAAAGGCCTTTTAAAAGAGTGACATTTGGGCAAGAACTTGAAGCAGGTATAGGAATGAGCAGGAGATGACCCCAGGGAGAGGGACCAACCAATGCAGAGTCCTGCGGTGGGAACATGCCTAGCATGTCTAGGGAGCAGCCAGGCATCCAGGGCCTGCAGGAGAGTGAGTGAGGGAGGCTAAGAAGAGGGGAGGGCAGAGCTCAAAGGATAAGGATGGGGAGAGGAATGGGAGGAGAGGGTGGGGAGGCAAAAATTATGTTGGACCTTGTAGGCCATTTTAAGGACTTTTGCTTTTATTCTGAGTGAAGAAGGGAGCCTTTGGAATGTTCTAGGCAGAGTCATGACATGGCTTGAATTATGTTTTAAAGTATGACCCTGGCTGGAGAAGAGCAAGGGAACAAACAGGGAGGCTGGCTGGGAGGCTATAGGTAGCAATCCAGGCAAGAGGTGGTGTATCTTAGATCACGTGGCAGAAGTAAGGAGGCGAGAAGTGGTTAGATACTGAAAATATCTTACTGAATATATCTAGATGGTACAGCTAACAGGATTTCCTATCCAACTGAATGTGGAGCAAGAGAGAAAGAACATTTAGAAACTGACATATCAGACATCACATTAAGTGCTTTATGTGAACGATCCCAATTAATTCTCTAAACAACTTTAAGAGATAGGACACATCAGGGGCTCTTTACAACATGTCATTGGGCATACTATTATAATGCAATGTTCCCTTGAGTGTGTTTGATTTGAATTTGCAGACTTGGGGAGTACAGATCTCAATAAGCAATTTTAGCTTGGAGTACGGAGTCGTGAATAGTGTTAGAGAAACTTTGCATATAAAATAAGGTTAGTAATTAATAGCTAACATTTGTATGCATGCCTCCCTTAAACCTTTTAACAAAAATGTGGGGTGCACCTGGTTCCCCTCCCCTCATTTCACAGATGAAGAAACTGAGGGTGGTAGTGATTAAGTAATTTGCCCAAAGTTACCCACTAGGAAATAAAGTGGAGATCCGTACGAAGGTCTGCCTCTCAGCCCTTGCCTTTTCTGTGAGCCCAAGCATCTTCCTGAGCTAAGAGGTGGGGTTGGGGAACAGAAGATGGTAAATGAGATAGAGCATATTAAAGCCCCTAGACACAAGAGAGAAAAGATCCTTTGACCGTGGAAAGTTCCAAGAAAAAAAAAAAGTTATCACTGTAACTACGACTTTTTCTGTTACCATTGTTCCCATCAGGAAGAAATGACTGATGATTGTGATTGCTGGCTGCTTGAGTTCCCTTGTCAATCAAAATATTGCTTGTTCCTGTCTTTCCATTGAGCAAATTTCTCCAAAGAAGAAATACAAACGGCTAAAAGCACATGAAAAAGTGCTCAACATCACTAGCTATTATGGAAATGCAAATCAAAACTACAATGAGGTATCATCTTACACCCATTAGTCTGGCAGCTATTAAAAAAACAGAGGACTACAAGTGTTGGAGAGGATGTGGAGGAATGGGAACCCTAATCCACTGCTAGTGGGAATGTAGAATGGTTAGCCATTGTGGAGGACAGTTTGGCGGTTCCTCAGGAATCTAACTATAGAACTGCCATATGATCCTGCAAGTCCACCCCTGGGTATATGCCCAGAAGAATTGAAAGCAAGGACACAAACAGATATATGCACACCAATGGTCATAGTGGCATTATTCACTATGGTCAAAAGCTGGAAACAACGCAAATGCCCATCAACAGATGAATGGATAAACAAATTGTGGTGTATTACTCAGCTGTAAGAAAGAATGCAGTATGAACACACGGGATAACATGAATGAATCTTGCAGACCTCATGTTGAGTGAGGCAAGCCAGGCACTGAAGGACAAATATTACATGACCTCACTGATATGAACTAAGCAAATTGAGCAGACTCACAGAGCTAGAGTCTGGAAGATAGGCTTACAGGAGACAGAAAGGGAGAAGAAAGTTGTGAGCCAATGTCCATATGGGGGGTTGGTGGCAAAATCTATGATAAGGTGGAAGTGTATAGCTGTGCAGTGGATGGGCATGACAGTGGTGCAATGATATTGGCTTAGGTGGTGCTTGTTTGTCAGGGGGTAGGGTGGGGAGGGTGAGTTGGACAGTCCATGGAACTGGGGGGAGGGTTGGGGGAGGGGCCAGGTGAACACTGGGGATTTGGGGGTATGTGGTTGAAACTACAATGTTGGGAATGTTCTTTTGGCAATATGGCAGGGGAGGGTTACTGGTTTAGGGTGTTGGATGTGTGGGGCACTCAGGACAGGGTGCACCTGGGCAGGCTTCTAGGGAGTGTGTGAGTGCTCATCTTGTCATAGTGTGTTGTATCAGTGGGTGGAGACCCACATCATGAGCGGGAAGGTGTTAGACTCCCATCCTCGGGATTCCTGCTATGTTCTTAAATAGAGGGGTGGGAGTCTCTCGAGAGCATAGGCAGTGCCTAATAGAGGAGGACAGGCCAGTATGTCAAGCCCTCAGTGTTGTTGCAAGTGACTATGAATCTTGTCCTCCAAGGAGCGAAGCCTGGTGGTTGCCGTGAGTCCCGAGGGGAGGGGGAGGGAGGAACAGAATAGATGGAACATGGGGCATTTTGGGGGCGACCACACTAATGAAGGATGTTATTACTGTGGGAAAATGTGGGAGGTGTAGAGAGCAGGCATACGGGAATCCCCTGTATTTTTTATGTAACATTTATGTAATCTAAGTATCTTTTAAATATATATATATATTTTTTAAAAAAACAAAAAAACAAAAAACACCCACATCTTACCAAATTCACTCTTCGCTCTTTCCTACTTCTCTTTGCCAAGTCCTCAGAATTTTTTCAGCCTCTTTTCTTCTTCACTGTTTTATTTGAGTTAGTTCAACTTTGAGAACTCTACTCTGATTCCCAGGTCAAGTACCTGTCACTTCATCATGGCGTGCTAAAGAATGCATATAAATAACACTGGAATCTGAAGTGAGTTTTCTATCCACCTAAAGTCTCTAAAAGCAAAGCAGAACAAAACTCCCCTTCGGCTGTACATCTGGACCCCACATGAACTGGAAGAATGACGTTCTCAGTGCAAATCCAGCAGCATGCAATGTGACACCAGAAATCATTTGGCTCCAGGACTGGGTAAGGCTTGACCATCGCCCCCAACACCACCAACTTCGCTCCAGTAAGGGAATCAGGGCTCACAGCTGTGAATCTCTTCCCTCAGACGTCAATACTGTTCCCTCAACCCCCTACCGGGAAGATGCCAATACTCCCCACCATCAAACCTGTAGGCAGCTGGCCTCCCGACTGCTCACCTGAGACGACTGGTCAGTATGATCACTCATGCCTGCAGTCTTTAGGACTCAGTGGCCTGGACGTAGGGGACCGAATGCTGACTCGGATTTGCTACACTTACCAGTGGAATCTAATGTTGGTGGGATATCCCAAAAGAGAGGGCCAGCAGGAATGGCATGGGAGGTGGTGACATCTGGGACCCTGCACAGACACTAGCCTGTCTCCTCACCCTCTGGACCATCTGAGCCATTTGTATCCCCAGGTCCCGTATCACTCCAGTCTGTTGCAGATCATGATGGACAAAATGCCAGAAACCCAGCAGGGGGATGAGAAAGGAAAGACAGTCATCAACTCCCCACCACGCTGTGTCTGTGTTTATAAAAGGGGAAGCAAACATTAATACTCAGGGAGCCCCAATGACTGGGTCAGGGGGCTTCAGAAAGGGCTGAAATTCTGCCTCATGCTTGTTTGTTGGCCGAGTATAAGAAATTTCACCCAGAGAAACAGTTCAGATGAGCTCTGTTGTCAATAAAGAGGCAAAGATGGCCAAATAAATAAACTCACCTCTTCTGCCAAGAGGTCACGATAAACTGGGTGATCACTGTGGAGGGAGAGGAGTTGGGAGTGTTTAGGACCTTGGCTTGTTTCCTTTTAGTTTCTGGGGAGACGTTCAGCCCAGTGCACTATTCACAAGGAAAACAAGCACCAGGAACCTTGGAAGGTATTCAGAGAAAGAGGACTTCCCTGCCAGGGAGAGACAACAAAGGGGCTGGCCCTCTTACTGTCTTGATTCTCTGATGTGAACATACAAAATTAAAACTTGAATGCTTTCCTTGCAAGGCAGACTAGCAAGGGAGGGTGAGGGGAACCTTTAAATGTTAATAAACTGAGAAGGCCATCTGAGGCCTGTGGTATGTAAGCACTTGAGTTTGATGATTGATATTTACTATCATGGAATATACTCCTAAATTTTTCCTGGGCTTTTTTTTTTTTTTTTTCAGGTTCAATTTGTTTCCTATTGCCTCAAGAAAGAGTTCTTTAAATCATGCAAGCTGCTAGTTTGAGACATCCTAAGTTGGTAATTTAACTTACTAAGTCAGAGACTGTTTATCACAGTGGAAGCTTTGGATTCTCTACTATTGTAATTGTCAGTATGAAACTGGTAAGTGAATTAATGAGACAGGAAGCTGTGGATGGGTTGTGCCATCTCAGGAGGGTATCACCCTCACCACCTCATATTTGGGACAACAATCAGCCATCAGCTGCACCGTGATGTAATCACATTGGAAGAGCTCCAGACAGATGGCTGAGATGTTTCTGTTTACAGTGTAATTCTTTACCCCCTAAAAAATATATATTTATCTGATCAGGCTAAGCATATTGAGATGAAGTGCCTGCTCATTTTCTTTCTCTCTGTCTCTCTCTGTCTCTCTCCTGGACTCTTTACTTCACCCCTGCTTTCTCTGAGTTTCTGTTACCAGAACATAAATAGATGAAATGAGCAGCAAGTTAGCTTCTAAACCTGCCAATGAGCCCCATAAACAGTCCAACATAAAGTGGTCAGGCACAAGGGCATTGTTGACCATGACAGGATGATCTCAGGAATAGATCCTGTTCAAATTCAAATCCAGTACAGATGAAGATTTTAAAATAAAGCCAGTTGGAAAAGAGAATGATCTTCTTGACCTAACTCCAAAGCGAGAGTCATGATCTGGCACAAATTTTAAAAATAGAGAACTTTCCAGAAATAATAATAGTATCTTGCTGGGAAAAATTTTCATTTTAGCTTAGTGAGAAAAAATAGAATGTAAAGCTTTTATCAATCTCTCCATCTCCACGTTGGGAGCCCTGGATCTTTAGCAGCCCACTCTTAAACTATGAATAGATATGAATGACCATGGAGCCACCGAGCCTAGGAGGGATGGGGGTAGGTGGAGGCATAAGTGCAGGGGCACAAGGATGGGTGAGGAACGTGTGGGTAGATTCCTGTACAGACCTACTTATGGTTCCCAAACAACCCTGCTATAGAGCACTATGTCCTTGCCTGGGTGTATGCTATTCCCTCCAACTGGCATTTTAGCTTTGTCCATCCATAAAGTTTGACTTATTACTCAAAAGTTGGCTCAGTGAAAGCCTTCTCTGGGAATCCCTCCATTTATTCCAGTTGAGCCAACAGTCACTCTTGCCTTTTGAGAAAAATACACATTATACCTCACCTTTGTCTTAGTCCCTAACCTGCCAAGTGGAATTCACGTTTACACACTGTCTTGGACCTTCACTTGTGAGTTCTTTGAGAGCAAGGACCGTATTGTTAGTATGTCTGTGTTCCATGTGATGCCAAACTATAATAGGTACTCAGTGAATGATTACTGAATTTGATTGTATTACAGGTAAATTGAATTGACTTAAGAATTAGATCCTCTTCCAATGCCTTCCATAACTGAAGTGTGAGTGTGATATGTTGTTCTCTACATGGTCTGACTTAGGCTAGGGAGGAAGATGCCTACAGGCTGTATGGAAAACCCAGAACTAATGCGACTCCCTTCCTCCTTCCCTCCCTCCCTCTCTTTCTTTCATCTTTTTTAGAGAAGTTGAAGAATAATGATGCATAAAATACAGGATGACCATATAGCACCCTCTTAACACCTTGTCTTAATGTGGAGCAGACTCTCTTTCTTTTCAACCAGCTAAGGTACTGTAGGGTCCAAACTTCTAACTTGTGGCTTAAAAATGCCTGAAAACAAAGCCCAAAGTCAGTTCAAGGGCAACCCCTTGATGAATGTGAAACTCAGTTATCCATACATGTTATTTTGTTTTGTTTCATTTTTCATTATTTACTATTTGTCAGGAGCATGGTGAAGAATGTTAGAGGTATGTTTAAAGTTCTAGCTAATTGAAAAGATACCTTAATAGTTCTGAAGTATAGTTCATTAAAATCAGATTGAAATTGGCAAAAAAGAAAAAGTTTCACTCCCAACACTCCTAGCCTATCTTGGGGCCAAGAGTATTCCACATTATGGATGGAAAGTCTCTGGAACACAGTGGTAGTTAAGCATTCAGACTGTGGAGTCAGACAGACCTGAATATGCCACATAAAAGTAAGGCATTCAACCTTTCTATTTCTTTCCTTGTAAAATGTAATCACATGGAATCATTTAGCCCAGGGACTAGCACATTCTAAGAATGATGATTATTAATATTATTTTCTACTACCACATATTCCAATCTAAATGATGAGCTCAGTTTGCTGAACATTTTCATTCATTGCCATCTTCTCACTAAATTCTACTCTTTTGATTCCTGATGTGACACTTACAGTCTGTTAATAATGCAATTTGGACCTGCAATCTTGGCTACCAACTCATTTTTTTTTCACTATCCTGAATTTGATTATGACACTTACTAGGAAAACAATGAGAGAAGTCCAGTTGTTTCATAAAAAGATTAAAGAGTTACCATTTAAAAGGATCTAATTCATGCCTTGCTTGGCAATGGCATCGACTCAATTCTCAATATACCCGGCAAGCAGACCATGGGTTCAGGGTGAGGTGACAAGACATCAAAGACTTAAGGATCCATTTACTTGTCGCGGTCTTCCCAAATAGCTCATTCTGCTTTTTATTTCAACAATTCCTATGAAGACAGGGCATCTCTCTTTTGACAACATGTAGCCAAAATACATTTTTTATGCCATGAAGTCCAGACGGAAACAATAGATACATTCATAAAAGACTTCATCAGAAATGAAAAGGCACATGACTAAAGTGCTTGTCTGATCTTGGGTAATTATTTTTGAGACATGCTCACAGATGGTGCTTACTCTGTATCTGATACACATCTACTGGATTATGAAATAAAGGGAAGACCTGGTGGGCTCCTAATGTCTAAATAACACTGTGAAACCACTGTCAGTATTAGTATAACCCATTAAATATGAGAATATTTGGTTAATGCCATGTTAACATTAGCCAGATAAACATGAAATTATTGATTTCTTTTTACAGATTGGATAGCAGCAAAAGTGCAAGTGATTTAAAAACAGCTATTGAGAAGAGAGTGATAATTTTCTTGAAGAAATATTTCTCTGTTCTATGTGCTGACACTGATAGTTTCACATTGCCAAATACTTTATTTGTTCATGGTAACTTACCCAGGTGATTGCTTAAATGCTTGAAATGAATTCCACTAACAAATTAAAATAGTGATCTGTGAGGTAATTTGCTGATTCACCATCCTACCATTCAACGTCCTACTTACGTGGCCCAATCAAAATCTCAATAATCAAGTAAAAGTGAAACCTCTAAATCCAATATAATCTAATATGCCCTGAGGGACAGACCAGTTTACAAACATAATCCAATATCTATTTTTGGAATTCATAAACAATGTCAAATTGCTACAGATGGGTAGTCAGTATTGAACTGGGAATCCATCACCAAGTAGCCTCATTCCAGTTCTTCCTTTAACCAGATGGATGATGCAAGGCATGTCCCAATAATCGATTGAGCTGTTTCCTCATCTGGCAAATTAATGAGCTGGACTTCATCAATGATTTCCAAACTGAATTCCTAGGAAATTGTGCATAGGAAGGAGTCCATGGAAAGAAAGTGGGAGTTGGAGGGATTTCCAGGCATCTTGTGTCAATCAGAGATTCTCCACTTTTAAATGTTTTATATGTTTGAGGGCCATACAGAATTTCACTTGTCAATATGATTCTGCTGCTTAAAATTTTGAATCCACTGAATTAGATAATCTGTAGGTATTACAGACGAAAAAAAAAAAAAAAATCTGAGCTGTGATTCTACCAAGTGGCATAGCTGAATTTAGGAGGTGAATTAGAAAACATAGATTCTAGAATTAGAAAATGTAGATTCCAGACTGGCTATTTCATTTACAGTTATGAGATTTCAATAATGTTTATGGTCATCTCTACCTTCATTTTCCTTACCTACAAAAAAAAGAAGTAATAATAATTCTCTATGTACTTTGTGGAGTTATAGAGCAAATAATAGCAGAAAATAGTTCTAAAGCACTTTAGAAGTTGAAAGTATTAGGCAAATGTAAGACATTACCAATTGTTGTTAAAGCCCTTGACTATCCCAGCCACATTTGGTCTGGGACCTTAAAAGATTAGTCAGCATCTGGTAGGAAACCAAATGAAACAAGTTATTTTCCAAGAATGAATCAGTGCAATGTACCACATGAACAAAATTCTAGAGAATAATTGACCAAGATGGTGGAGTGTCTCCTCATAGAATTTTTTAAAAATAGTAAAAACTGGCAGAACTATCTTCCTCAGAGCTGCAAAAAACAGTTAAAGTGTTGTAGTAACTGGGTGAGTGCTCAATCAAGAAAAAGTAGCTTAAAAATGGTAGGAGAAACTCGTGGCACCATTGCTGGCCCTTCCCCCTGCCAACACTCCTCCCTTGGCCCATACTCTCAGTGCAGTTCTTAGTCCCAGTTCTGGAGGAAGAAGAGTAACCCCTAAGCATATACTCGGGTACATGTGTGGCTGTACAAGTCTGTCTGGTGATAACATGAAGGACTCATCCAGGACATTTGTCTCTGCTTCACCATCCCAGAAGTTGCCCTGCATGCAGAAGCTGAATCAATGGTGCAGCTGAATCAATGTAAGACACAATCAAGTCACAGCAGCCTGGGGCAAAGGATTGCCAGCTTTAAGACAAATAATACAGCACCCAGGACTATGAGGAAGGATTATTACCTGGGGGTGGGGGTGGAGAGAGTCAGATCTGTGTAAATAGGGGAATTCCTAAGTCCACAAGTACATACTCAGGACAAGACATATGCTCAGAAAAAAACAGAGAGAACTCTATGCTTTTTATCTCAAGTTGTTCTTCAGGTTCATTGTTAGGATATCTAGGCTCTGAAGGAGAGTACCAGCCAACACAGAGCCAATCTGCAAAGACTGTGAAAGGTGGTTTGTTTGTTTGTTTGTTTTTCATTAGCTCCTGGCATTCAAGGAAATCTTTGTTATTACACTAACTGGTTACAAACTTAAGAAACAGACATCTTGAAGACTAACTCCAGAGTTAACACATTAAAATATGAAAATGT
>JAQZBX010045208.1:0-21130 GCA_029593785.1 Cabassous unicinctus
TTTTAGTTACTATTGTAAATGGTATTTTTTTCTTTATTTCCTCCAGTAATACTAAATGAGTATTTAACTCATATAAACAGTGCAGAGTAATAAGAATAGAAATGTGGGATATCAACAATGAAATGGGAAAGCAAACAGAGCAAAAATATATAGACTGAATTAGTAATCCAGTTTGATGAGGAGAGAGGGAAAGAGAAAAGAAAAAAGCTGAAAAAAGAAAGAAAACAGGATAGATGATGTAGAAATAAAAACAAGAAAAAATGGGGACTATCCAAAGAGAGATGGAATGAAAGAAAAACAACAGAAAACAGGAGATAGAGTGATGAGGGAAGGAAAAAAGATAACCTTGGAATACAAAATTGGTATACACAGAAAGGGGGAAATCAAGGAAGAGGAAACAGAGTAAACAAGATTCAAGCCAGCAGCACCTTGAGGAATTTATCTCTTCATCCATCTCCTTCTAGATTAATACCCTGTAACCTCCTAGTCTGTGGGTTCCCAAAACAGCTCACTCGGGAAGGATCTTGCCCCCTCTCAGCTGTTTTTTTTGTTTGTTTGTTTGTTTGTTTGTTTGTTTTGTGAGAGAGATTGGACTATGTTTCTTTGAAAGAAAAAAAAATTAGGAGCAGATAAAAAGATTGAAATAGGAAGACAAGAAGAATAATAGTAATGGTTTTAGTAAAAGGCAGGTGAGCAAATGTAGAAGAACTAGGCAATCTATAAACACAAGTAAGAAGCACAGAGGAATAAGATTAGGAAGTGCAATTGAAACAATTAAACAAGAAATAGAATAGAGAAACAAATATATAGAATGAATTAAAATGCTGGAATGGTGTAAGAAGGGAAAAGGAACAGAAAAGTGGTGGATTGAGTGTCACCATCCCAGATACCTCAAGAATGGGGGAAGAGCTATGGAGTAGAATGGACTTACTGTTATTCTACTATAGAAATATTGTGATTCTAGCAATGGAAGAAATTACAACATTGATGTGGAGCCAGTAGCCACTGGAGGCTCTGGGGGCAGGGAGAGGGAAAAACAGTTGTAATATGGGAGATTTTTCAGGACTTGGGAGTCATCCTGAATGACATTGCAATGACAGATATAGGCCATTTTATATCATCACATACCATGCAGAACTGTGTGGGAGAGGGTGTAGACTGCAACGTGAACTACGGTCCATGCTTAATGGCAAAGACCCAGAATATGTTTATCAATTGCAATGAATGTGCCACACTAATGAAGGATGTTTATGTTAGAGGGTGTGGGAAGTGTGCAGATTGGGGCATATGGGAATTTCTGTATTTTTTTGTGTAACATTTATGCAATCTATTGAAAAATTAACTATTTTTTAAAAATTTTTAAAAATTAAAAAAATAAAACTTCATGGTATTGGCATGAGGATAGACATACTGACCAATGGAACCAAATTGAGGGTTTTGATCTAGATCCTCTCAAAAACTGTCAACTTATATTCAACAAGGCTGCCAAGCACATTCTATTGGTATTTAGAGGAAAGAATGGCCTTTTCAACAAATGGTGCTCGGGGAACAAGATAACCATGTACAAAAGAATGATAGACTTGGTGAGGAGAAGATGATGGACAACGGCCATCCCAGGGAATGGAGAAAGCCTGCAGCTGCATGCAGGATAATCCTATCTACCATATCCATGCGATATAAGCTCACTCTCACTTGGAGATGGAGTGAACATCACCATCCCAAACTCCTCAGGATTAGGGGAAGAGCTATGGACTAGAGTGGACTTAATGGTATTCTGTTGTAGATATATTGTGATTCAAGCAATGGAAGAAATTATAACAGTGAGGTGGAGGCAGTGGCCACTAGTTGCTTTCGGGGCAGTGAAGGGAAAAGCAGTTGTAATACAGGGGCTTTTTCAGGATTTCAGAATTATCCTGAGTGACATTACAATGACAGATATAGGATATTTTACATCAGCATATACCATGCAGAAGTGTGTGGGAGAGAGTGTGGTATACAATGTGAACTATGGTCCATGCTTAGTGGCAAAGCCCCAGGATGTGTATAGCCATTGCAGGTGATGTGCCACACTAATGAAAGATGTTTATGTGGGATGTTATGGGAACTGTGGGAGGTGGGGAACATGGGAATCCTTGTAATTTTTGTGTAACATTTATGTAATCTAAACATCTTTTAAAATATATGTAAAAAATTAAGAAAAAAATAATGATAGAGGAACAACATCTCACACCTTATACAAAAATTAACTCAAGATGGATCAAAGTTCTAAATTTAAAACTCAAGGCCATAAAGATCTTGGAAGATAATGTAGGGAAGTATTTACAGGATCTAGCATTAGGTAATGGTTTCACGAACTTTACACACAAAGCACAAGCAACAAAAGAAAAAAAGATAAATAGTATCTCCTCAAAATTAAACCTTTTGCACCTCAAAGAACTTTGTCAATAAAGTGAAAAGGCAGCTTATTCAATGGGAGAAAATAATTGGTAACCATATATCTGATTGGAGCCTAATATCCAGCATATATAAAGAAATATTACACCTCAAAAATAAAAAGACAAATAATTCATTTTAAAAAATGGGAAAGTGATTTGAATAGACACTTTCCTAAAGAAGAACTACAAATGGCTACAAAGTATATGAAAACATTCTTAACATCTCGAGCTATTATGAAAATGGAAATCAGAACTATAATAAGATATCATCTTAGATCCATTAGATTAGCGACTATTAAAAAACCAAAAACTGCAAAAATTGCAGAAGGTGTGGAGGAATAGAAACACTTATCCACTGCTTTTGGGAATGAAGAATGGTGCAGCCATTGTGGAGGACAGTTTGGCAGTTCCTCAGGAAGCTAACTACAGAACTGGCATATTTTCCAGCAATGCCACTGCTGGGTATATACCCAGAAGATTAGAAGCTGGAACACAAACAGATATATGCACACCAATGTTCATAGTGACATTATTCACTATTGCCAAAAGCTGGAACCAACCCAAATATCCATCAACAAATGAATGGATAAACAAATTGTGGTATATACATGCAATGGAATATTACTCTGCTGTAAGAATGAATGCAGTATTAACACACAGGATAATATGGGTGAATTGTGAAAACCTGACGTTGAGTGAAGCAAGCCAGGCACTGAAAGACAAATATTGCATGACCTCACTGATATGCATTAAGCAATTAGAGCAGATTCACAGAGCAAAAATCTGGATGATAGGTGTATAGGAGACCAAAAGGGACAAGAATGCTTTGAAAAAATGCCCCACATGTGCAAAATCTATGATAAAGTAGAAGTGTGTAGTTGTGCAGTGGATGAATACAACACGAACAGATATATGCACACCAATGTTCATTTAGGCATTATTTACGATTGTCAAAGTTGGAAGAATCACAAGTGTTGACCAAAGATGAGTAGATAAACAAATTGTGGTACATGCATACAAAGGAATATTACTCAGCTCTAAGAAAGAATCAAATATTGACACACATGACAGTGTGGATGAATCTTGCAGACCTTATGTTGAATGAAGTAAGCTACTCACTAAAGAACAAATATTGAATTACCTCACAGAAATAATCTTAGTATATAGCACAGATACATAGAGCGAATGTCTGGAAGATATTATAGGAGTCAGAGAAGGAGTAGAATGTGGTGTTCCAATGTTCAATATGGGCAAAATTTATGATAAGGTGGAAGGGGGAAGTTTGGCAGTAGAAGAGGTTGATAGTGGTGCAGGGAAATAATTTAGGTCAAATGTGTTTGAATGGAGAGTGTGTTACACTATCCATGGAATTTGGGGAAGTGTTGGTGGAAGAGTAAGAGATCTCTGGGTAGATATAGGTTTGGGGGTGAAAATACAATGATAGGAATGATGTTTTTGCATATATGACAGTGGAGGATAACTGCTGCAGGGTATCAGTGGTGGGAGGAATGAGGAAAAGGATATGTGGTAAAGAGGCATGCTTCTGTGGAATAACAATGTGTTTATCTTGTCGTAGGGTGTTCTCTCAGGGGGTGGAGAACCACACAATGAAAAACAAGATATTAAACTCCTATCCTGGAAACTCCTGCTATGTTCCTAAACAGACAGGCAAGAATCTCACATAGGCAGTGCCTTATAAAAGAAACAGATCAGTAGGTCAAACCCTCAATATTAATGCAAGTAACTATGAACCTTATTCTTCAAAACTTGAAAACTAGTGGTTACTATAGCTTCAGAGGGGAGGGAGAGGGAAGAATCGGTGGAACTTAGGGCATTTTTAGGGCATGGGAATTGTTCTGCATGATCTCGCAATGATGTATATAGGTCCTTCTCCATTTTGTCAAAACTTATAAAAATGTACAGTGCAAAATGAAAACCATAATGTAAACTCACCGGCCATGGTTACTAACAATACTTCAATATTTATACATCAATTGTAACAAATGGATCATACTCATGTAAGATGTTATTAATAGTGGAAAATGTGAGAGGAGAAAGAGTGAGGTATAAGGGAACACCTTATTTTTCTATTTGACTGTCTGAAACCTAAGTTGCTTTGAAAATGAAGATGAAAAAATGAGAAATGGGAAGTGCATACAGAAAAAAATTTCAATATACATAAAAGATAAGAGATCTTAAGGTGATGAAAGGAAAATGCAAAAAAATTTTCTTTACTTTTTTCTTTCTTTGTTTCTTCTCCTTCTTCTTCTTCTCCTTTATCTCCTTCTTCTTCTTCTTCTTCTTCATCTTCTTCTTATTCTTCTTATTATTATTATTATTATTGACAGTTTTGGGGAAGTTTTTGTTTGCAGATTTGTTGCAACTGTGGCAGGGGGAAATTACTAATGCTAGGTGTCACTTGTGAAGGGATTTATGGGGAGGAGTGCACCAGAATCATGCCTCTATAGAATCTGAATTATTCATGTGGTCATAGGTGTTAAATCAGTGGGTGGAGACCCATATAATAACTGAAAAAATATTGAATTCCCATCCTGGGGTGTCATGCTACATTCTCTAATAGAGTGGTTACAATCTCTAGAGTACATAGGCAGTTTCTTGCAAAGGAGGACAGACCAATATGCCAGGCTCTTGATATTGATGCTTGTACTTATGAAACTTGACCTTGTGAAACTGGAACCTAGCCTAGGAGTTTATATTTCCTAAGACTTATCTCCTGAAAGACACCTGATTGCTCAAGTGTGGCCTTTCTTTAAGCCAAACTCAGCATTTAATCTCACTGCTTTCCTCCCAGAAAGGGACATAACTCCCAGCAATGAACCACCCTGGCATTGAGGGATTATTACTAAGTGCCAAAAGTGATGCCTTTGTAAAAAGACCTTGACCAAAAGAGGGAATATTAAATACAAATGAGTTTTTAAGACTAAGAGACCTTAGAGTGAATTGAAAACATAATGTAAGCTATAGACCCTGGTTACTAACAATGGTTCAAAATGTGTTCATCAATTGTAATAAATGTACCACCTTAAGATAAGATTTAATGGCAGTAAGTGTGGAATGGGGATGGGGATGGGGTGGGATATATGGGAATCCCCTGTATTTTTGATGTAACATTTATATACTCTAAAGCTTCTTTAAAAGTAAGGAAGAAAGGTTAAAAAAAGAGAGAGTTATATATAGAAGAGGATGAAACATGTATTTTACTCAGTTATAAAACTAAGCAACATACAGGTTTCACAGTTCACTAGATGAATCTTGTGTATTAACATTCTGTGTATGTCAAGATAAGTACATGAAGTCAATGAACCATGTATTTTACTCAGTTAGGGAAACTAAGCAACATACCAGTATCACAATTCACTAGGTGAACTTGTGTATTAACATTGTTTGTTAGTCAACGTAAGTACATAGAAGTGGGTGAATGATGTATTTTACTCAGCAATTAAATTAACTTTTTCACAGCTCACTAGATGAAAGTTGTGTTTTAACACTGTAAGTGAAGGTAGGTACATAGCAGTGAATGAAGCACCAAGAAAGTTCCATCAATCTACCCCATAGAAAATTAGTCCACTCTAGTTGGAAAGAGAGCAGGCATCACCATCCCAAAATCCTCAAGATTAAGGAATGAAAAAACATATGGGGGGATGAAACCATGGACCAAATGAATTTGTTATTATTGTTGTAACTAAAAACTTGTAAGATTGATATAAACTGGTGGTTACTAGAGGTTCTGGCAGGGGAGAAGAATAGGTGGGACACAGGGTAATTTTAGGGCATTGGAGTTTTTCTGCATGATATTGCAATGAGGGATATAGGCCATTATACTTTTTGTCAAAACCTATAAAATTGTGTGGTGCAAAGTGTAAAACAAACTGTAAAGTAAATACCTTGGTTTGTAGCAATGTTTCAAGATTTTTTAATCAATCATAAAAAATATATGATGTAAAGTATTATTAATAGGGGAAATATGAGAAGGCGAGGTCCTGGGGTATATATGAATCTACCATACTTTCTATGTAACTTTTCTGTAATCTAAAACTTCTATAAAATAAAGTTTATTTCATGAAAAACAAGAAAAATGGAAGTTGTTATTTCAAGCAGTTTAACTCCATTTTTTTCCTTCAGTTAAATAACATCTATTTTTTGTTTATTTTTAAGCTCAGGAATTCTTCAATTTGATAAATCATATCTTCACTTAATTCAAATATTCGAAGTATTTAAAAACAAATTATATTGGTTTATTTGGATTCTGAAGTCTAAAGATGTGAAATGTTTTGTTTATCTTCTCAATTAATGAAGCACAAACATCAATGCCAGTATTGGTATTGATACTCTCCACACATCTGTCTGCTCCAGAACATAACTCATTTTCTTTCTTCCCATATTCCAAATCATGTTTAAATCTCTCTCATTAATAGATGATGAGCACGAACTATACTGAGAGTGGTATTTGCAAAATGTAGTTTCCAGTTTCGCTATTTCATGAATCTCCTAAATGAGACATGGTTGGAAGTAGTTGGAACAGACAAATGATAACTTAAAATGTGAATATAGACCCTGTTAGAAGTGGTGCTATTTGTAGAAGAATTTATGCACATTTAATATTAAAACTCTTCAGTGGAAACCTTTTCTCTCTCCAAAGTTTCCTTAGAACACATAAACAAAAAGATAAAATCTTGAGATTACCACAAATGATTTCTAATGTATTATTTGCACAAATTCTATTTAGAAAAACATTGATGTTAAAAAATAATGATGGCTTTATTTGAAAAAGCCAACTTAATTTTAGAAAGTGTTTTCAAGCTTTGCTTTTGCTTTAGTAACTATAATATTGATATTTTTGTTTTGGTTTTTCTAGATAGTTTAGTAGTTTTTAGGTAACATGTTTAGGTTAGAAAGAACAGATGAGCTGGTTTATAATAATATGTTTGATATAATGAACTTGGGGTCTGTGGAAGAACATTCCTACTGATAATTTCTCTAGTATTTGTATTTTAACACAAGATTATAAAATGTTCTTAGTAGAGTACAAAACTGATACACTCAACTGTTTGGTGGCACATTAAATATCTTGTGACTTAAAAAAATGGCTGACAAGTATATAGGCATTGTACTGGGATACATATGACCAAATTTTGGCTCTACAACTTGCTCACTGGGTAAAAGCAGGCAATGACACTATTTGAGAAATTCATATATTATTTGTAGTGCCTTCCTAACAGGGACATTGGGAAGTCTGAGGATTGAATATATATATATAATGTACTTATAACTCAGCCTAGCATATAAAAGACACTCAATGAAAGTTAAAATTAGATTACTATCATGTACTTACTTGGACATTACAATCACCTCTGTGCCATATTAACCTCCCTAGTCAAAAACATAGACATTTTATTCTGTAACCAAGCTCAATTCTCAGGACTATTTTATATCTCTCATTCTGCTTATATAAAGATGAAATATTTAGCGGCCATTTTGGGATAAGAGTTTAAGAGAACTTTAATGCAATGTATACAATTACATTATTATACAAGCAAATAGCAATCATGATTGTTTCAAAATGAAAAAGATCAAGGAAATATCTTTACATGTATAAAGCATGTACATGTATTTTGTTTCTTTATTTTATAATGAGAGACCTCTTAGTAAATAAATTGAGTTACATGTATAGTTTTTTAATAAAATATTTCACCTTATTCTGGATTCTAATATGTGTATTTGATGATGCCAACAGGAAAAATAAAACAATACATTTTGGATAAATTCACACTCTTCATTATAACAATCCATAAAATTCTATAGTTCCTCCTCATATTTTGAAACATTTTGAGTCTTCTATACTCCATGCATTGTTCCACAAGGTTTGCATTAATAAATTCACTTCATCTTCAAAAAAAAATGATAAAATGCATTCTCTAAAAAAGATAAAAAGCATGCTCTTATCAGTCTCATTTTGCAGATGATGGACCCGAGGAAAGTAAAGTCAATTAACAGATATGAAGCCACTAATAAGTGGTGAAACCAGGAAGGAATCCGCTCATTCTGGATCCAAGGTAGCAGCTGTTAAATTCTCTTCTGAGATTTCACTGCTACAATTTTCCATTTTTCAGATGGATGGTAAATAAATGGTTATGTGACTGATTAAGATTTTTGATTGTTTGTAAGAGAATAGACTTGCTTTGTTTGGGCATTTTAAGGATAAATTGAAAAATTGTGTTTAGCCTATTTAAGGGAATAGACAGTCAGATAGGGCACATTTCTCTGTGGACTTTGCAGGTAGAATTATAAATTTGGTTCAAACTTCCATGGTAGATAATTTCTTTTTGCACTTAACCTCCTTAGTTCATTGGTAATATATGACCGTAACAGCGACTGAAGAGGAATCTATCTGGATACAAGTCTGTGCAACACTTCTTTTTACATAAATAGATTTCTTGCTAATATCTTGAAGAAAATTACAAAAGGTAAGTTAGTCTATATCCACTATTTCTGAAAGAGAAAAAATGGTTTTCCTTTTTTATAAACTCTTTTTCAACTTCATAAAATAACATTAAAAGATAGCTTAACAAATTATGGAAGCATTATTTTAAAAAGTCCTTTTAGTCACATTTATCTTATTTAATCCTAAAAACAAATTAATAGTTTCTACAGTGTTCCAAAAGAAGAATAAATGAGCACAAATAATTAAATTACAGGAGGTAGGTCTCCTTTGTTAATTAAGTAAATGAAAAATTGTTTTATCATATTCATGTCTGATAAAAGTAAATCCCATATTAATTTTTTGACCTGTAGCATTTATATAGTACTTTCTTTGCATTTGCCACAAAAATCTTAAGCTATCACATTTACTGACAGTCTATAAGATGCATAGTTTTATTTTTCACCTGAATCACCATATTCTTAACACCTTGTAGTAGAGTAACATTGTATTATTAACCACAATCATCATCTACCATGGAAATCAATGTCTTATTTCTTTCCTAGATTATCCTCCAGCTGTCCTTCAGTCAACATTAACCTCCCTAGACTACCCGTCAGCCAAAACAAATTTCAATTGACTAGGTATGATGATCATTTTATTCTTGTATGAGTAAATAATTCATTCTAATTTATCAGCCCTGCTTTTTCAGCACAATGAAAAAAAAATGTTAAATAATAATTTATTTTAATCTGAGTCAGTTAAAATGTAATTGAAACTGGGAAGATTTTAAACAACAGTTTTTATTAACCACGTGTGTCTGATGCTCTACACTTTTCTGAGATTCTTCAATAAAAAGAGAAGAAACATACTCTCAAAGAGTATTTGAATTACAAAAAATTATATTATTCATACATAGGCATTGAATACCTTTAAAATGGACAGTTGAACAAATTCCTTATTAATTAATTAATATGTTTACTTGCCTCTGTGGATTCAAATTAGAAATGATTTATGAAAATCTTTAAAAATAAGAATATTAGCTTTGTTAAGTTAAAAAGTTGCATAACAAATTGATATATTCACATTGGAAAAATTACAAGCAATCTAGTTAAGATAAATATGTATTGGCTTTTATGCCCTTCATATTCTTAGATCCTTGTAGTTATTGCAAATGAATAAATTGACATTTTTTATTTGAGAAGACATGTGTTAACACAATCATGAGTACCAAACCATACAGGATTCCTGTACTTCACTCCACCTCCAACACCCTACATTTTTGTGAAACATTTGTTACAAATAATGAAAGAACGTTGTCATAATTTTACAGCTATTTGTAGTCCTTAGCTTATATTTTTTGCATTTTTCCAACAAGCCATATTATTAACATGAAATTTAAATTCTGCATATTTGTTATAGCTCATAAGAGAATATTCTAATATTTGAACCATTAACAACATTCCATTATTCACTATGGTGTTCACTGTGTTATTATATGGTCACTTGCCTTGTAATATCCATCCCAAGTGTGTACTCTGTGGCCCTGAATTTTGTAATGAGAGGTGCTATCTTCATCTTAACCCAATTCAGAATGTTGATAAATTGACTTGTTTTGGTCATTTGCCAAAGGTGATCTTTTCTTCTAAAGACTCAGATCCATGCAGAAGTTCATAACAGCTCTGTACCCTTAATGTGAGGATATATCTTTTTTTCTAATTTTAACAAACTGTTCATTTATTAAAAACTTGCCACTCTAGAGAATCATATATAAAACTATTTACTGGTAAAAAAGGAAGAATAGTCAATCAGAATTAATCCAATGAGAAAATTCTTTATGACTGTCAAAAGTTGATGGGTCTGTAATATCACTACGGAGGAGGGAGAACATCAAATTGAGAGATGATTAAGGATATTTCAAGACAGACTTTCAGTGATTAACTCTTTTATGTTCCTTACATTTTGCCCAATTTACATATGAATTTTTCTAGTTGAGACATGTGCTACTGATATAGGAAAACCAATATATAAAATATATTGAATCAAATATTAATTGAGTCACAAATAATTCACTTTCAGGAAACCAACAATTTGGTTTATCTGTTGATATGATTTTCTCATTTAACAATTTTTACTGCCCCCTCATTTACTTTGATACCAAAGACATGCAATTTCAGATTTTTAGTAAATACACAGTATAAGAACAAATTCCAAATTATTACAGAGTCAAGATTTCTTACTTCAAAAGATTAAATAAGTACTCAATTTAAAAGCATCCACTGAAATTAAAACTCAAACAAAAATTATGCATAAGTTTATAAATACTATATATTCTACCTTGTAATTTTATTTAATTTAGAGTCTTTTAATATGAACTTATAAAACCCAATTTTAAAATTATAAAATTACATTATTGAAATTCAATACAAAACTCATATGTTTTTACTAGTGAAGAACTTCCCTGAATTTAAGCTGAATTAATGAAACATCATTGTTTTAGATTACTTTCTAATTATCAGTTATTTTGTACTTCTCTCCATATATTATGGAAACCAAGAAACTGATACACATTGATATAAACATAATTAATATAATGTAGTTTTCTTACAACCAAAACGTCATACTTGTTAAGGGTTCAAATTCAATTAAATGGAATTTTATGGAACTAACTAGAGTGTTAAAATAAATGGACATGCTTCCAAAAATAAGAAGCAAGTGACTGTAGACTGTGGTAAACAGAGACTCTGACTATAATATTCCAAAATGAAGTTAGTCCTCTGTGTTGAGTGAAATTTATTTTTTGATCTTGTCATAGATATTGTGATTTATAATGATCCAAATATTGAGGTATATCTTCAACAATATAATGCCAGTACCCTGGTGAAATTGACCAATCTACTCATTTCATTATTATTTCCACAAAAGGCAAATGATTTCATTGAAACTCTCTCCACTGACCCCCTACAGACTAGGTTTTTGACACTTTGGACTAAGTAATAACCTTTGTTTCCATTCACACAGAGCTCTTCTGGATTAAGCACAGGTGAAGAACATCAACAAGCCTTCTGTAGAAATTATATCAACTATTAGCAATTTTGGCTAATTCATTTGTTTCCATTGTTTTTGTATTTTATCATATCATCAACCATCTTTTGGGTAGAGTCCAAGTAATGAATATCATACAGCAGTTATCTGGTTGTATACTGAGCTTCTTCTAGTCCTCTTTGGGTGGTCTAAGGTTTTTACCTGCGAAATTACAAATAGCAAAAAAAAACCTACCCATCTTGGTTTCAAATTAAATAACATGTTGACAAGGTTAATATTTTAGAATTCACAATAGGAAATGCTGAGGCAAAGATGCAGTGTCACTGGAACATTTAGACGTGATACTGTTTCTGTTGCTTTAATTCTGTCCACATATGAATAATTAGTTGATCATTCTGAAAAACAAACTTGCCCTATAAAAACAAAGAAATAATCCCTTATAGATGGGTTATAAATGGAATACTTATAACAAGATATTTCACATGGGAAAAAAGAAGATTACTAATGATTGCTGTGTAATATAAACAGTTTCTATCTCATGCAAATCAAGACTAAGCAAAATGAGGATCTCTCTTGGATATATCCATAGGTATATATATATGGATACAGATACAGCTAGGTAAATTAATAGATAAATAGGTATAGAGTAATAGAGTGAAAGAGATATAAAATCATAAAAAGATGACAGTTGAAAAGATTTTATTTAGAAATGTATAAATTATTTATTTTAATTAAATTCTACTTCTTAACATTATCAAAATTCCAAAGGATCTAATTATTTTCCTTAATATACTCAGAGTGTAGTGTCTGGATAATTTTTGGTTAAACTTTTAAATCAGCTTGCACTGACATTGCAGAGTTAATGAAAACTATTATGCTGTAAAGAGAAAATGTTGAAAATAGTTGAAACATTTTATATATATATATATATTTATATAGAAAATTGTAGAAGTATGAAAGATTATGTGTGTTGCACATTGTAAAATGAGAGTAGAATTTATTTGTGTTGGGAATAACTATTTTTCTCTAACCTATCCAGGAAAATGAATTAAGAGGGAGAGAATGGGGAGATAGAGGTGGACTAATCAGACCACTGGAACTGATTTTGCTCTCCTGGGGTTATTTCACTGCACGAAAACCCCCAATCTCCTCTTCTCTCTCATCTTCTTGATGTTTCTTGTGACCCTCGTTGCCAATATTATGATGATGATTCTCATTTGGTTGGATTCTCGACTCCATACACCTATGTACTTCTTTCTCAGTCAACTTTCCATCATGCACCTCTTGTACAGCACGACTATTGTCCCCAAGATAGCCACTGATTTCCTGTCTGGGAAAAATACCATTTCATTTATTAATTGTGGAAATCAGCTCATCCTCTTCATGACACTTTTGGGGCCAGAGTGCCTTCTCCTGGCAGTCATGGCTTATGACCGCTATGTGGCTATATGCCACCTTCTCTGTTACTCCATTCTCATGTGCCCTACAGTCTGTGCCTCTATGGTGGCTGGCACCTGGCTGGGTTCTCTGCTCAATGCCTTAGCTCATGCGATATATATTCTGAATCTCCCTTACTGTGCCTCCCGGGAAATCCATCATTTCTTTTGTGAGATCCCAGTTCTCCTGAAACTTGTTTGTGCTGATACATCTCATTATGAAAAGGGACTTTTTGTCAGTGGTGTTGTGTTCCTCCTCATTCCTATATCTGCAATTATGGCCGCATATGTGGAGATACTCATGGCTGTTTCAAGATTAGGATCAAAATTAGGGTTGAGAAAGTCATTGGCAACCTGTTCCTCTCATCTGATTGTGGTGTCTCTCTTCTATGGAACAGCTATCATCATGTATTTTATCCCCAAATCTTATCATACAGCCAAGCTAGATGATGTAATATCTATCATCTACATTAACCTCACTCCCATGCTCAACCCCCTCATCTACAGTCTTAGAAATAAAGAAGTAGCTGGAGCCCTAAGGAAAATTCTGGGAAGAAAAGACTTCTTAAAATATTGATGTCAGTTAAGAATAAGACATGACAGCACAAACTACATATACAGAGCAGTATTACTATTACAGAGATAGACAATATACAACAACCAAACTATTAATTTTCTTGAGACAACTTGCAGACAAATTCCTTCAACCTACTCTTGGTAAAATGATATTGTATCAGATCACAACTTACTTCTGAGCCTCATTTGACTGTCACAAAACAATTAAGCAGAATGCCGTATGTCAAATATGCATGTGCTAGCATACATTAGGTTACAAATACACAAAGTTTCTTTTTTTCTCTTTATTTTGTCTTTATTTACAAAATTCTTTTGACATTAGAGAAGAGGAAAAATTGACAAGCCAGGCAATATTGACTATAGGTTGAATTTTACAATTATTTTCCTTAAAAGTTTTATATTATTTTAATATCATTTAAAATGAACAATATCATTAAGTTGCTCATAATTTGTGTTTCAAGTTTTAAGATAACATTACTTCTAAAATTATTATTCTAGTTTAGCCAACGAACATACATTTTTCTTCTGTTCTCATCACTTTATTTTGGAAGATACAATGCAGTTTTAGTTAATTGTTAGAAACATGCATACTCTTACACTGTTTAAGAATATTTATCAAATCAATTGTAGCAATTTAGACTATTAACTATAGTAATGCACTTATATATTATCTCATTAATTGTTCAGGTCATATCTTGTATCTCTCTCTCTCTCTCTCTCTCTCTCTATATATATATATATATACACACACACACATAAATGTTTTCAGAAATATATGTATTTGTGTCTATATATACACATGCACACATATATATAAATATGAGCTCCACTACCACTGTCAGTTGAAAATTTTCCTGATAAATATTCAAAAGTAAATTTAATGGTTTGAATAATATCATTATTTTTTCTTGATACATGTTTCTCAATTAACTTTTATATGTTATGTTCATTTAAAACATAACAAATAGATGTATGCATATGAGTATATGTTTGTGTAAGACTAAATGTGTGCAAGCCAGTTCACAATGGGATTAAAGATTTACAGTTTTTACTTGCAGTTTTATTATTATTTTTAATGTGAAAAAGTGCCTCAGTAAAATTGTACTAAATATTTACCCATATAGTTATGTGCCATTGAAACTGAAGTCATTTCTTATATTTGTGTACCTTATAACATTCTTCTTGGCACTCTTTTTAAAATGACTTTTATCCATGCATTAGATTTGGCCTTCATTTATTCATATATTTTTGAATAATATATTTTCACTTATTATTAATGAAAAATGAACAATCCATTATCTTTCCATCATCTGTTATACATCTGAATTTGTGCAACTTTCATTTTTCAATTTGGTATAAATATGTCTTTACATGGCACATTTTTTTATAATTTTATTTTTTCATGGCCATGCTTGGTCTTTTCCTTTTAAATTTAACCTTAATTTTGCCTTCATCCAGCTCTAATGTATGTATAAATATACATCGTTAGTTTTTTAGCATGTACATATTAATGAATAAATTTCCTTTCATTTTCTAAAGATTAGTTGTTCAGATAGAACTTGCTAACAATTGGAATAAATAAAAAATATTGAAATGCTATTTAGCAATACCACTGTTTGTTTCCATTTTTAGGTTTTATAATATTTTTCAAATATTTCTGAATCATTATCTCTGCATATATATATATAATAAACATATCTTATAGCTTATTAATGGCATGATATTTGACCCAATAGGAATTTTCAGGAGCAATTACCTTTCAAGGCATCACTTTGATAAGATATATAATAAACATGAACTGAAAGGAAATGAAATATGTATAAATCTGTGCCTGCAAATGTTTTTTGATTCATACCACTACCGCTTAAAATTAATTGATTATTTCTCACATTCTACAGATAGCAAATATTTAAAAACTTTCATATAATTCAAGAAGCAATAGTGTATAATTCCATAAATTGATTTGAATTAAATAACCCCAATTCTTCTTTATATCATCCCATATACAATCTTTAAGCCACACTACAGGAGGTCATGGTCCTCTACTTAAGTTCAATGAAAGGGACTAATTGTATCTGAACATATGTTCCCTGTTGCTTTATTTCTGCTAAATATACCTCAGCTTATTCAGAAACTGTTTGTCTTAGTTTTCTTATCAGTTCACTCCTGCCCTCTCCCTGAGCCTGATTCAGTACTTGCTGGGGTTTTTTTGAAATTCAAAGAGGGCTCAGCTGGCCTAACTCACAGAAGAGAAGACACTCTCAGCCCTTTGTCCATCCTCTCTTCCTCACAGGGATAATTTTCCTTCCCACACAGTTGGCTTCAGTCTGCCAGGGGTTTTACTGAAGCTATTTGGCTTGAGGTTGTGGTACATGTGCCATTCCCAGCCACAAGCATGAGTAACTCAAGTTTTCATTTGGCCTCTTTATCTCTCTGTCACTCTCTTTCCTGGATGATGCACAGCATTCTCTTGGTCTGCAGATTCTCAAAGCAGCTCCCTCAGACAGCATTTTGCCTATTCTCCTTGTAAGATTTAAGCTCTGCCTACCTACTTCAATGCCATCTTCCCAAAAGCCCCCTAATGGTCCATTAACTTTTAAAGATTATTCTATATGTGAACAAAAGCCCATAATATAAACTGAAAAAAGTTACAAGAAAAACATTTATTTAAATGATAGAAACATAAAATTATATACATAATATATTCACATCCAAAAGAGATGCTATTTTAAAATATATCCTTCATTCAAGGTGTGTTTAAGCCTAAATGAATGAACATTGAAAGGCTTATTACACATAGCACTTAAAATTGTACTAGTTTACTAGGTGAGATAAAAGATGAATGGAGATTTGAGCCCTTAAAAGTCTAAGATCCCACTAGTTGTTTCAGCCCAATAAATTGACTCTCCAGATAAAAATTGTCTCTTAGGTTTTGAATGAATTATCAGTCAATATTAATGTTAAAATTCCTTTATACATTTATACACATACTAGATGAAAGAAATATGCTAAGGACAGAACTCTTGGGCACAATGAAAACAGAAACTGATCCTGGGAATTCCAAGCCTCTGGAAATTGAACTCCCAGACAATAGTGTCCCATCTGAGGACTTAACTAAATTGGAACTTGTAAATCAGGATTGAGGATGCAGTTATCTTGGAAAGACTTGTGGAAAATCTTACTATTTGTGGCTTGGACCCCTGCCTCTTGCATACTAAACCAACAATGTTGTTGAGAGCACTGTATGAACAAAACCACTGACAGTTTGGACTAAAAAGCACATGGCATGGAGAGATTGAAGAAGAAACAGTTTTAAGAATACCATGGAAGGTGAGATATGGAATAAAGACATCACCTTGGGCCAAGAGAGGAGCTCCACCCATGTGTACAGAAAGGGTGAATTTGCCACAGCAGTTGAAGAGGTGGATGTTCCCACCTAATGTTCTGGAAGAGTTTTGCCACCCCAGAGTACAGAGAGGGTGGAGCATACTCCTCAAGGGTTAGGACAGTTAAGGTCACCACCCCATAGATCTGAGAAGGGTGTGCCTAACCCCCATGGATTAGGGAACATCAGGGGGTCAAGTCGTTGCTCTCAGAGTGTTGTGCCTGTATTCCAAAGGTTAGGGAAGGCCAGGTGGTCAAGTCATTGCTCTGAAAGGGTTGAGCCTGTATGCCAAAAGTTAGGGGGAATGTTGTCTTCACCTCACTGTACTAGGGGGCTAAGTCTCTAACCCAAAGATTGGGTAATGTGTGGCAATCATTCCAATGCTATTGGAGGGTAAGGTCTAGAGCTTGATAGGCATCCAGATGATTGATGAGCATGGAACCAAAAAATTGTCATTAGGCAAGCCTGTGGAAAGGGTGGGTCCATATGTGGCTCCAGGAAGAAGAAACCACCACCTTAAGAATGACTCTCTGACTTTGAAAGCAAATGGAAGATGCCCTGTAGGGTTAATGAACTGTAGAGAATCAATGACTCATTTTTCCCAGTTTCTCCTTATGGTAATGAAGTTGTTTATCATTTGTTTCTCCATTTGTATATTGGAAGTAGTTAAATGGTTTTTTAAGTTTCAGAGGACTACAGCAGATGAGACTTTGCCTCAAGACAAACTGTATTTCTTTAAACTGATTGTGACATGGTTCTGTATTCAGCATTGTACTGATTTAAGGTTTTTTGAATATTGTAATGTACTTTTGGAATTCAGAGTGTGGAGTGCAGCCATTTGATATAGTTATGAATTCCAAAAGTAGTTATTGGATTATGTTTATAAACTGGTCTGTTCCTCTGGGCATGATTAAATTATGATTAAGGCTTTGATTGGGCCATGTCAATAGGGCATTAAGCCCCTCCCCTTGGTGTGTGTGGTCTCAAAATAAAAGATATGGCAAAGGACAGAGTTGGAGTTTTTTGATGTTGGAGTTCTGATATGGAATTTTAATTCTGGAGTCCAGGAAATTAAGCACATAGAAGAGCTTGGTCATGAGGAAGGAGAGAAGGCTCTGGGAAAAGAGATAAGCCATTGGCTTTATAGTCTACAGCTTGCCTTGTGGAGTGAAGCAGGCTTGAGCCTAGAGAGAGGCAAGCCCCAGGAAGAGAGGAAGACAGGAAGCCTGAACCCTGGCAGATGTCAACAGCCATCTTGTTCCAAAACATGGCAATAAACTTTGGTGAGGGAAGTAACTTATGCTTTATGTCCTGGTAACTGCAAGCTTTTACCCCAAATAAATACTCTTTATAAAGACCAACAGATTTCTGGCACTTTGCATCTACATGTATTTGCCTGTCTAAAACAGTTAGTGAGACAAAATATTTAAACTACTGAAGGAGAAATGGGAAATTCACATATAGTTGGAAATTAAGGAATTGATACTTCAACAACCAATGGATTAGAGAAGAAACCTAAAGAGATATTAAGGGGTCCAGGAATCAGGCCTTCCCCCAGAGCAACCATTAAACTCACAAGAACTGTCTGAAATAATTTTGAAACACTGGAGTCCAGAAAAACACTGATCAGCATCCAAGGAAGAGTGGGAGAAGAGGCTGATATACAGTGATAAAGAACGTACATTTTTCTCTCTATAATGAAGCCAGTGGTGCTCATTCCCCATTCTCATGGCTGGCCACCTTGGAGGTCCAGTACCTGGCTAGATCACTGGTCAAAGAAAGGGATATAAAATCTCTTTTCCCAAAAACAGCGTTGTGCACAGCCAATCACTTATCATGGCTTTTGATTACACATTGCTAAAATAAATTAAAAGCTAAATAAATAGATGGACATTCTTTGTTCATGGATTGGAAGACTAAATATCATTAAGATGTCATATGATCCTTCTGTTTCTAATTTTCCTTTTCCTTGACTGGGTACTTGCCCTGTCCATTAATTACTTTCTAGATCTTTAAGAAAACTGTTCTGCTAGTTGTTTGTTATTTGTTATTCAAAATTTCTGTGGGGTTATTGAGTCATCGAGCATCTCACTTTGTCATCTTGATTGGTACAGGCAATCACTGTATCCTTCATATTGGACCATAATGTCCACAATCTGTGACCATCCTTATTCCTTTGTCACCAGTTGTATCCAACAAACCTCTTAGCCACTGCCCATGAATTTATGTAGATTAATGTCTTAATATACATCCTTCGAGCAAAATTAAATCAAATATATGTACTCATAATGTGCTGAACACTGGATTGATATTTATTTACCATGAACCTTCAGAGCTATTCCTGAGAGGAAATGCTACATTCCACCCACCAAATTTCAGATTTGCCAGCTTATTGCCCAGATGATTTATAAACTCAATAGCTCTCTTTTATATGTCTTATGGAATCCTCCATATGGCCATAATTTGATGAAAAGGTATATATTCAGCACAGTAGATGTTTTGTAATGCTTAGAAAACTGTTCATGAAAAAAATGTCATTTTTTTTTCTGGAACAGCTTGAGTCATCAACACCATGATGGAGTTCTCTGATAAATACCCATATTTATGTTTTGGTGAATTTGTTTTAGCACAGCTCATGATGGGGAACCTAGGTTACACGATAGCTGGTAGTCTGTGGTCAATCTTTAAGTATAAGCCAAGGAAGAATAGCAAGTCACTTCTGCAGAAGTGGGTATGATGTTTCAAACCTTTAAATATTTGTCTTTAATTTTGCATGTTTTTGAAATACCAGTGACACTATGCAGTATACCCATATGTCACAGCATTACACCTGGAATTGGATCTGGTGGGTCAAATGGTCCAAACATAGATTTTCTTACACAGTGAATTTGACCTTGTTTAGATAAGGTAGTAATGATATACTGCTGAGACATAGAGGGGATTTTGTAACAGCTATGGAAGAAAAGAAGTAGAAAAAAAAATACATTAACCTGGAAGTTCTTGTCATTTATTGAGGTATTATTTAATTTCACACAGCAGTGTATTGAGGCTTTAAATGTTCACATGTTACACCTCTTTGATTAAATTTATTCCCAGATATTGCAGTATCACAATTTCCTTTTGGCATTATTGATAGAAATTCCACTTATAAGTATATATTTAAAAGAATTTAAACTAGAGACTCAAACACATACTTGTACATGAAAGATGGAACAACCCAAGAGTCTACTAATGGATGAAGGGGAAAACAAAATGTAGTATGAAAATACAATGGAATATTATTCAGGCCTAAAATGAATGAAGTTTTGATACATGCTAACAACATGGATGTACCTTGAAAGCATTGCTTTGCATGGTATAAGCTAGATGCAAAAGAACAAATGTGTAAATACACATATATAAAATATTTAAATAAATTAATTAATAGGAATAGAAAGTAGATTTAAGGCTACCAGGAGGATGGGGTGGGGAAGATTGGGAGTTATTTCTTAATAAGGGCATAGTTTCAATATGGAGTCATGAAAGTCTAGGAAATGGACAGTTGTGGTGGTGGCACCACACATTGAATATAATTAATACTCCTGAAGAGTACAACTAAAGTTATTAAAATGGGAAATTTTCTCTTATATATATATATTTATCACTACATTACATTACATATATAGTCAACAAAAGAATATAAAGGAAAAATCTGTAACTGCAGCTGAAATCTATTTCTCTATTTTCTGTATAAGCCAAATAAGTGAGTCAAATAGGGAAGTTATAACAATAACCATCTGTAGCCGTTGGGCAATTTGATGTAATTATGAATTCC
>JAQZBX010045209.1:0-21120 GCA_029593785.1 Cabassous unicinctus
GCATTTAAGCTTATCATTATTATTTCTTTTTCCTATTAATTGTATTTCATTATTATATGGGCTTCATGTTCAAGGAAGGTTTGGATAACAGAAGGGTTACAATGGGGGCTGCAGAGGTTCATTGGTGGGGGGTGTCTGGGGTGGGGGATTCATGGGAGTAAGTTCATCTGAATATACATGAAAGATATATAAAATTGTTCAAATGATCAAGGGATGGGGCATGGTCACAGAGGGTAGACAATCACTCAATAAATGAGGGAATCTGAATTCCCAGCCTGGAGAGCTCTGCCACATTCTCCAAGGGAACAGCAACAGTCCCCTGAGTGCAGAGGCAGTGTCTGGCAAAAGAGGATGGCCCACTGATGGGTTCTTGTTATTGAGATTAGCCTTATGAGCCTTTGCTCTTGTAATTGAAACTTAGCCTACTGTTATGGGGTGCCTAAGGGTTGCCACCTGAGAGCCTCCTTGTTGCTCAAATGTGGCCTCTCTCTAAGTCAAACTCAGCATATGAATGCATTACCTTCCCCCCAACATGGGACATGACTCCTGGGGATGAGCCGCCCTAGCAATGAGGGATTAATACCAAGTGCCAACTGGCAACATGATTGGAAAAAGACCTTGAATAAAAGGGGGAAAAGGTAAAGAGAAATTAGTTCATGTGGCTAAGAGACTTCAAAGAGAGTCGGGAGGTCATCCCAGAGGTAATGCTTATGCACACCTCAGTAGGATTTCATAGAACACCAAAGCGGATATCACCCCACACAGAGGGCCTCCTGAGGGCTCTGGAGACACCCAGGTCCTATATAAGTGGGGATAGCCCCAGAGATTGATGCCTTATTAGTGGGCTCTTCTTTGAAATCTGTGCCCCTGAGAGTGACAAAGTTGGACTCAAATAAGTCCTCCCTGCACATGGTTCAGTCCCTTCTATTCAAACCTATATGTGATGCTGGAGTTTTTAGGTGTACTTCCAGAGACTGGAGCCTCTGTGCTACCTATGTGCCAGCTGTGCCTGGAATCTTGGTGGAGCTGCAACTCCTACCCTACAGCTCAATGGACTCATCCAAGTAACCTGGCGAGGAGACAACTATGGGCAACGGCCATCCCAGGGAATGGAGAGGGCCTGCAGCTGCAGGCAGGATAGCCCCATCCACCATATCCATGGGATATAAGCCCTCTTTCACTTGAGGTGGAGTGGACATCACCATCCCAAACTCCTCAGGGTTGGGGGAGGAGCTATGGACTAGAGTGGACTTACTGGTGTTCTGTTGTAGACATATTGTGATTCAAGCAATGGAAGAAATTGTAACAGTGAGGTGGAGCCGGTGGCCCCTGGACATTTTCGGGGCAGGGAGGGGAGGGGCAGTTGAAATACAGGGGCTTTTTTGGGACTTGGGGATTGTCCTGAGTGGCGTTGCGGCGACAGATGTAGGCCATTTTGCATCAGCATATACCATGCAGAACTGTATGGGAAAGAGGGTGGTCTATGATGTGAACTGTGGTCTATGCTTGGTGGCAAAGCCCCAGGATGTGTATATCCATTGCGGGTGATGTGCCACACTGATGAAGGATGTTGGTGTGGGATGTTGTGGGAGGTGTGGGAGGTGGGGAACATGGGAATCCCTGTAATTTCTGAGTAATAATTAGGTAATCTAAGCACCTTTAAAAAAAAATATATATATATATATGTATATGTATATGTAATAACATTTATGTAAGCAAATGCACATATATGCATATGTATTTATATATCATCTTACAAATATTGGTATGTATTGTGAAAAAATTTGATTTTTACCCACAATAAAATAAAAAATAATAAAATAAAATAAAATAAAAGAAGGTGACTTATAGGTAGAGAGCATATAGATTGGCTATATTTCCTCATCCATTCTGCCAATCTGTGTGTTTTGATTGCAGACTTTAATTCACTAACATTCAATGCTATTAATGTAAATGCAGTATTCACTTTAGCCATTTTTTTCTTCAGGCTTGTATATGTAATATGTTATTTTTATGTATTTATTTTAACAGATACTTTAAATTACTTAAATATTACATCAAAAAGTAGGACACTGGGGGAATAAACAGAAGAAAATGTCACTCTACATATAGGACAACAGATTTTACAGTGATGAAAGGCAAAATGTCAAAATAATTTTTAAAAATATTTTTTCATTAGTTTTCATTATAACAAATTTTTATTTTTCTAATTTTTTTGTATTTTATTTCTTACTTTTAAAGCTATCATTATTATTTCATTTTTAAAATTAATGTTACTTGGCTCTTTTATTGGCTTCATTTTTGAAGAAGTTTTACATCACAGAAGATTTACAAATGTGGCAGGGAAGGATCATTGGTGTGGGGTATCAGTGATACATGAGAGGAAGTTCACCTGGGCATACATATAAGGCACATAAATGTGTTCAGAAGTTCATGCGGCATTGTCATGGTGGGTGGAGATTCACAAAATAACTGAAAGAATATCAAATTCCCATCGTGAGGAGCTCTGACACATTCTCTAATGGGACAGCAATAATCCCCCAAATACAGAGGCAATAACTAGTAAAGGAAGATGGTCCATTGACAGGCCCTTGATATTGATGGCTATGCTTATGAAACTTGACTTTTGAAATTGAAACTTAGCCTAGTATATTAGGGTACCTTAAAGTTACCTCCTAAGAGCCTGCTTGTTGCTCAAATGTGGCTGCTAAGACAAACTCAGCATATAAATGTAATAACCTCCCTACAGAATGAGACATGACTCCCAGGATGAGTCTCCCTGGCACTCAGGGATTACTACCAAGCAACAAATAACAATGTAATTGGAAGAAGACCTTGACCAAAAAGGGTAAAAGGTAAAGACAAATGAATTTAGAAGTCTAAAAGGCTTCAAAGTGAGTCAGGAGGTCATTCCAGAGGTTACAACCATGCACATCTTAGCAGGATCTCATTGATGGCCAGAGTAGGTACTACCACAAATAACAGGGCTCCTGAGGATTCTGGAGACATCCAGACACTATAGTCAGGGCAGATAGTTCAGGAGTTTGGTGCCTTGCTAGTGGGCCCTGCTTTGGAATTTATGCTCCCCAGTGTGACAGAGTTAGATTCAGTTGTAGTTTCCCTTTGCATGGCTCTACTCTCCCTTCTGTTTGAACCTATGGTTGGTGCTGGAGTTGGTAAATATACATCCAGGAGACTTAATTCTTTGGGCTGTCCATTTTCCAGCTGGGCCCTGAAACTCAACAGAGTTATAGGACTTACTCTCTGGTTCATTGGGCACACCCAGAACAACCAACAAGGAGGAGATAATGGAAACCACCATATCAAGGAACCAAGGGAGTCTGCAACTGCAGGCAAGAGAGTCCCATCCATCAGACATATGAGATTGAAGCTCCCTTTCAATTGGAGGTTGAGGTGGCATCACTATCCCAGAATCCTCATGATTGAGATGTAAAGTGTGGACTAAAGTAGACCTACCGATATTCTGCTATAGACTTGTTGTGATTCTAGCAATGGAAGAATTTATATCATTGATGTGGATGCAGTGGCCCCTGGAGGTTCTGAGGGCAGGGAGAAGGAAGAACACATGTAATATGGGGGCATTTTCAAGACTTGAGGGTTGTCCTGAATAATGTTGTGGCAACAGATACAGGCCATTACGTATCTTGACATGGCCTACAGAATTGTATGGGAAAGCATGTAAAGTACAATGTAAACTATAATCCATGCTTAGTGGCAATGCTCCAAAATGTGTTCATCAATTGCAATGAATGTACTACATTAATGAAGGATGTTGTTAATGTGGAAAAAAGTGAGAGGTATGGGGAGAGAGGCATATGGGAATCTCATTATGTTTTTTATGTAACATTTATGTAATCTAAGTATATTTTAAAAAATAAATAAATATTTTAAAAAATAAAAAACAAAACAAAACAAAAACAAACAAACAAATATATAAGGGATTTTCATATACCATACTCCTTCCCTCCCACATTTTCCCACATTAACATCAGCTTTCATTAATGTGGTACATTTGTTACCATTGATGAACACATTGAAGCATTGCTATTACCTATGGTCTATAGTTTACATTATGTTTTACACTTTGCACTGCACATTTTTATAATTTTTGACAAAACCTATAATGGCCTGTATTCATCACTGCAATATCACACAGAACAATTCCAGTATCTATCATGCCAATACCACACAGAACAATTCCAATGTCCAAGAAATGTCCCATATTACATGTAATATTCTCTCTCCTTCCCCTCAGAACCTCTGGTAACCCCTGTCTTCATAGCAATATTACAAGGTCTTCCATTTCTAGAATAATAATATCTATTTTATTCCATAGTTGCATTCCACCTTTATGTTTGTTCAGTCCTTTTATTTTTTAAATTAACTCAAAAGGTATCCAGGACCTAAATATAAAAGCTACAATCCTAAAAGTCCTAGATGAAAATGTAGGGCACATAGTCAAAATCTTGTAGTAGTTGGTACTTGCTTATACATTACACACAAAGCACAAGCAATGGAAGGAAAAATAGATACATGGAACGTCCTCAGAATTAAACAATTTTGCTTTTCAAAAGACTTTGTCAAGAAAGTAAAAAGCCAGCCTATTAAATGGGGAAAATATTTAGAAACCATGTACCCCATAAGAGTTTGATATCCACGTTATAGAAAGAGACCACAAAGTGCAATGATGAAAAGACAAGCAACCCAATTAAAAATGGGAAAAGACTTGGATACGCATTTGACCATTATGAAATACAAACAGTCGAAAAGCACTTGAAGATAATGTTCAACATCATTAGCTATTTGGAAAATGCAGATCAAAACTAGATGAGATCAAAACTACTACAGATCAAAACTGCCACTTCACACCATGCAGAATGAACATTAAATACAGAAAGGTGCAAAGTGCTGGAAAGGATGTTTAGAAACAGGAACACTCCTTCACTATTTGTGAGAATGTAAAATGGTGCAGACTCCATGGAAGATAATTTGGCAGTACCTCAAGAAACTGAATATAGAACTGCTGTATGATCCAACAATCACATTACTAGTAATATTTTTAGAAGAACTGAAAGCAAGGATGTGAACGGATGTTTGTACCCTGATATTCATAGTAGCATTTTTCACAATTACTAAAATATGGATCCAGGCCAAGAGTCCATCATCAATGAATAGGTAAAGAAAATGTGGTATATACATGCAATGGAATATTTTTCAGCCATCAGAAGAAGTAAAATCAGGATGCATTTGACAAAACATGGATGAACCTAGAGGATATTATGTTGAGTGAAATAAACTAAGCACAAAAGGACAATTGTTGTATGGCCTCACTAATATGAGCTAAATATGATGTGTATACTCATGGAGGTAAACTCTAGATTTAATCAGTTGCCTAGGTTACTAAGAAATTGAATGTGGGTTTGAGAATAGGAGCTGATGTTTAATGTATATAGCATTGTTAATAATTTAACAATTATTAATATAGTAATTGTAAAAGTGTGGAATTGAGTAGAGATGAGAGTAATACTTTAGAGTGAATATAACTAACACTGCTTATTTATAAATGAAATTGGGGCTGAACGAGGTAGTCTGTTGATATAAATTTCAATGGAAAGGAAACTTAGAAACTAATCTATGGAATGTATAATATGGTGATTTCAGTGGTGGATGAAGATTGTGGTTAAGAGCATAAACGTAATAATGTTTTTTTATACACTGCTAAGAATATGTTGATACATGGGAAAATTACAATTAATGTAACCTATGTATAGTAGGTAACAGCAATATTGTTATATTTTGCAGCAATTACAAGGAGATATTATATCAATTCTAAGGGACATCAATGGGGAGTATAAGATGGCATGGGTTTTTTTCATTTGGGAGTAATGTTAATGTTCTAAAATGAGGTAATGACAGCAGAATTCTATGATGAAAATGAGAGCCACTGAGAATATATTTTGAATGGATTTACAAAGCAGGGGACTGCATATAACAGAGAATCCTGTGGTGGAAGATGGACTGTGGTTAACAGGAGAAATATGAGAGCATTCTCTCATGAACTATAACAAATACATGATACTAATATAGGGTGTTAATAATTGGGTGAGTTGGGAGAAAATATACCAAATGTAAGATATGGTCTATAGTTAGTAGAAATATTTTGGTGACACTCTTTCATAGTTTATAGCAAATATTTCACAACAATGTAAGATATTGGTGGTGGGGTGGTGTATGCAAGCCTTTTATGATGATATGCATGCTTATTTTTTAAATTCATGACTTTTATTATACACTTATTGGTTATATATGTTCATGTATTAATGATATACATCAATAGAATTTTATTTAATATATGTTATGAATATCCTACAGCAGTAATTTTATTTTTAATCAAGGTAATTGTTCATTTATTCATTATAAAAAGTGCCCTTATATTCTATGCTACAGATTGAAATCTTGAATATTCATGCCAATAGTTGAAAAATACATAATATTTTTTTCATACCTTTCCCATTATCAACACAGTACATATTGGCATTGATGCAAGAAGATTATAGTGTTGTTGTTAACCACTTCTTAGGTATATCCTATGTGTTCATAGATCATGCTAATTGTATTTTTCCCATGATTTTTCGCATTCCCACCACCCTGCAATAGTCACATACATCCACTGTTCTTCACAGAAGGACACCCTTGCATTTGAACCATCAATCACAATTCTCATCGACCTCTGGTTTCACTGTGTTATTCAGTGCCTAAATTATTTTCAAGCTTTTTTTCAATTGAAATTTACAAGTGGCAATACTTTGATGATATTATCTCATAATCTGTAACAAATATTCCACCACAGTATAGTGTGTTAGTGAAGGGGTGTTGTATGGGAATTCTACACATGTGCATGATTGCTTTGTAAGTTCACAACTTCTATAATAAAAATATATTTAAAAATAAAAATAAGATGGGTTGGGGGAAAATACACCAAATGTAAGGAATGGTCTATAGTTACTAGTAACATTTTTACTATATTCTTTCATACATTGTACAAATGTCTCACAACAATGCAAGGTGTTGGTGGTGGGATCATGTATGGGACCCCTTTATGATGTTATGCATGTATGTTTTGTAATTTCATAGCTTTTACTGTACACTTATTGTTTCTGAATTTTCATGTATGAGTGATACACTTCAATTAAATAAAAAAAAGAAAAAATACATAACCTGAGATTGACAAAGTAAACTGCATAAAAATCAATGAAAAAGATGTAGGGAAATGCATGATGAAGGAAGGGAATTTGAATTACAGCTGCTAAAAGTGGTTGAGATTCAAAGGTATGAACATGCAGAAAAAGGAATTTCAAGATTATGTACTTCAACATAAAGGTACAGATACACATTTGTTGAATGCTGAAAGACATATTTGTTCTATTATATATGAGGGTAAATACTTAGAAATAAATCAAGACATGTTGAGGACAATTAAGGAGGTTTCCTGCTTGAAGCAGGAGATTAGCTTCTATTGTGCAGGCATGGGACAGCAATTAATAGTATGATCATAATTCTGTATTGTTACAAAATTCAAAGATCTAAGGGAGGAGGAAAAATAAGGGATAAACATTTAATCTCATGGTCTAATATGAGACAATTTATTGCATTAGCTCATTGTTATAAATCTTAGAGGATTAAAAACATGGTAAGAGCCTTTCAGAGCTACTGGTCTTCAGAGTAATAGGAATAGGTTCATTGTTTCATTTAATAAAACAATATAAAATGTCAAAAAATTTATTTTCAAAGGAGCCAAGCCTGGCTTTACAAAATATCTGCTGATGAAATGATGCAGAGTTTTTATTATTTTTTTCCTCAGAACACTTCTATTTAATGAAAAAGAATGTTTCTGGAAAACTAATTAATTGAAATTGAAAGGCAAAACTATCCCATATGTAATTGTTCTATCAGAAATCCCTTAGGATATTGTCTATAAGTTCCTAGTGCCTTGGGTAAATAAAGCCATGGTTTTCATTAAGGAAGATCCTTCTCAGGTATATCCAGCAGACTATAATAAGTCTTGGATTATAAGAAAGCCTCAGTTGCAGAACCAAGACATATCATTAGGTCTTGTAGGCAGTAAGCACATTGGTTTCATTTTGAAACTAATAATCAATAGATATCAATTTTTATGGTGAACATTAAAATGTGATGCTGCATCATGTGAAGGTCTTGGAAACATCATGGATAATTCAAACTTCATCACCAATTAAAAGAAACTAATATGAGTATATGTGATTATCTCAATATATTAAATATTTACCAGTAATGCTATGGTAGTTAATTTTCCATATATTGTGCCATTTAAACCTGAGCACATATTTGAAACAGGCAAGAGATTGCCATGAATGTCTTTCTATTTCTAGAAGGGAAAATGACAAATTATTGGAGTGTTCAGGGATGAACACAGTAATTTAACTGGAAAATTCCACATGGTGATCAAGTATCTGTGAGGACCTGTGTCTTGATAGCTGCATGGTTGAAATAATTTATTAAAACTTGAATCATGTTTTATATGATAGAAATTTTTTGATCTTGCTTCATCACTGTCACTGAGAAAATAGGTGGGGAAGTTAATTTTTAGATTTTGGAATATTTGAGGAAAACCTAAAGCTGTTTTTGAACCTGATTTGAAGCACGAACATGAATTTATGATTACACAGCTCATGAGATGCTGAATGGAAGAACTGTGCAGTGAAAGAGGACTGCCTAATGTAGACTAAAACCTGCCTCATTCTCCTGGTTTTTCACACAGCCAAGCTCATCCTGTGTCATTTGACCGAAGAGCAAGAGTCAATATTTTCAGACAATCCCCACAGCCTAGAGAATCCTTAGTAGGCTTCTGTGAGAAATACTGTATTTTCACATATTTGGATATCTGATCCATATGCTCATAGCCTCTCTGTACGTGAAAGGGTCATCAGAAGGAACACATGGTAAGGCGAAAAATAAATTAGCAAAAAGAATTTAATTCTTCCTTCAGAAAAAAAAATAAAGGAAAACCATTAGTAATTCACTTAATGATATTCTTCTCAGTCAGTTTTGTTTATAATGTAATAGGAACAAACAGTTGAAACAACATTAAGGTCTAATAGTAATAAATTATATAAATAAGTTTTATTTCAATAAAAGTAATAAATTCTCAGCTACTATATGAAAATGATCTGGTGCATTTTTAACGGCAAGTCTGGAGGCAGAATAGGGACATTTTTATTATTTTTTTTGCTCACTTTTTAATAAAACATTTTCTTGTATATATTTACAAAAATAATGGAAATAATAGCTACCACAAGAGCAATGACAGTTTCTGGGTGTTAGATAAAGTTTGTCAATATATTTTTGATCTGCTAAAATATCTGTAACATTAAATTTACTCTTTTAACCATTTTAAACTGTACAGTTCATTGGCAGTAAGTACATTCAAACTATGCAAAAATCACCACGATTTCGTTCCAGAAATTTATGTCATAATTTCTTTGGAGTTTTCATGTTTATTCATAATTCTTTGTTTTCACAAAAATATATATAAGAAAGTAGAACTGTATTTTAAATTAAGAAAGAAAACGGATATAAAAATAAAAGATAAAAAGAGATATGGCAAAGATGCTTTTTAAAATTAAATATCAATTAAATTATGATTGCTCAATAAGTGTACTGAATTCTTTGTAAGCCAATTTCTGAAATTAAATCTTTTCCTCTCTCATGTAGGATGCCAGGATAAAGGCTGTATTTATGTTTCTGTTTATAAATCAACACAGTGTTCCTACAGGTAATTCCCCATGTCACTCACACATTTGAATATGTGTGAATGCCACCCACATTGCTCTGTGTAGCCTTGACTAGCATACCCTGCTGATGCAGATGTAGAATGTGTTGGTAACAATCAATCTAGTTGCGTATTTGTCAGTTACTCCATGGATAAGCATTTTAGTTCAGCAAAGATAGTAGAGAAGAGTACCAGGAACTTCAAGGCTGGTGACTCCAGCAAATTCTGGAATGTGGGAGGCAGGTGGATGATTAATATTAGTTTAGATTAACATCTGTTTCAGACATGATCAGTTAGGGATAAAAGGTGACATTAGTGATAACACCCAAGTGAGGGAAATCATATTGTTAGATTGCAAGTTAAAATACTTCACCTACCCACACCCACACCCACACCCACATGCAAACACACACATATACATATTTTCAAGGCAAAATATGTTCTCCTATATATATGGAGTATTAGCCTCACACTAGCTGCTAAAATAAAAAATAAAACCACAATTTAGTGGTTTAACCCATATCAAAATTTTAATTCATGCTCAAAAAACAATCTGATATGGGTGGTTTCCTGGTCATTGAGTCAGACACTTGCACTCCTTCCCAATGAGTCCGCACCATCTTCTACAATTGTTTTCCAAGATGCTCATCATGGGAAGGATACAAGCCCTCACCTTACATTGCTTTCTAGAGAATTAAAAGACGTGGCCACAAATAATTGTAAAGGAGAAAGAGGAATGCAGTGCATCTTTTTACCACTGGCAATGAAGAGTTAGTTGAGTGTAAAGAAAGATTGTTCTATGTGCAATCAGGAATGGATATAGATGCTTATTTTATGCATGAAATGTTTTAGTTACAAATATGAAACAATCACATAAGATATACAAATAGTTTATAGTAACAAGTCTTACATTTTGTTTGTTCTTTATGGTTTTAACCCCGGAGTAAATATGTGAATATATATGATGCAGGCTAGTTTGCATAGCTAAATTTGAGAATGCTTTAATAGTACACTGAAAGGTTTCTATACAGAGGTTTTGAAAATTTCATAATGAAAAAAATTAATGAAATTTTAATTCATTATTGTTTTCTTTAACTATTTCTCTTCAGTTTAAGAAGTTGAACTTAATTCATGATGGGTAAGAATGAAACAGCAGAAATGGATTTTATTCTTCTGGGATTCTTCCCCAGCATGGAGCATGCTGACATCCTCATTGCTGTGATCATCCTCATATACCTTGCTGCCCTCACAGGGAATTCCATCCTGATTTTCCTCATCCTGGTGGATTCCCGTCTCCACACACCCATGTACATCCTTCTCAGCCAACTTTCCCTCATCGACTTGCTGTTCATCTCCTCCACTGTCCCCAAGATGATCATGGACTTTTTTTTCAGGGAAGAAATACATCCCAAATATAGCCTGTGGAACACAGATGTTTTTGTCCCTGATGCTGGGTGGAGCTGAGTGCATTCTCCTGACTCTCATGGCCTGTGATCGCTATATGGCCATCTGCCATCCACTGAGATATCCAGTCATCATGAACCAGAGGGTCTGTCAGAAGATGGTCACTGGGTCCTGGGTTGGGGGTGCCCTAAATGCATTAGTCCAGGCTATATACACCATGCACTTACCTAAATGTGGCCACAAGGAGATAGAACACTTTTTCTGTGAAGTCATGGCTATCTTGAATTTCTCCTGTGTGGATACCTCTGCATATAAGTTGTCAATACTTGTAGAAGGTGTTGTGCTACTTTTCATTCCTTTTGTCATCATCTTTTCCTCCTACGCTATCATCTTCATCACTGTCTATCACATGAATGCCCCCAAGCGGAGGAACAAAGCTTTGGCTACTTGTTCATCACACCTGATGGTAGTGGGGCTCTTTTATGGCCCAGTCATTTTCACCTACATGTCTCCTGGTTTCTCACACAGCCCTGGTCAGGACAAGGCTGTATCAGTGTTCTTTTCAGTCATCACCCCTATGTTGAACCCTTTTATTTATAGTCTGAGAAACAAAGATGTTTGGGGGGCATTGAAGAAGATACTAGAAAGATGATTTTTTTCAAATTAAAATCCCCAGTATTCTTATCTCATAAAATCTAATGAACACTGAGTAATGTCTGCAAGTCAATAATTGTGGGCTTTAGGATCTGTCTCTAAATATTTGTGATCTTCTTTGATTTGTCGTCTAAGTAGTTTTGATTTGTGGTATAAGTAAATTTCATATATCTTTTACTATGTAGAATTAATCTTCCTACATTCAGTCAGAATTGATTTCTTTGTATTACATTTATTTTTGTTTATAAATCATACATTTACTATATATATATCCTGAATTTAAAACATTTTGGGTGCATATGTTTGTACTGTCACAGTTCTTACATTCAAAACAAGCATATAAAACTTCTTCATAAACATTTAATAAAACTTCCCAACTTGTGAAATAGCACACAAAATATATTATTTCATTTAATAACTATTCACCAACAATTTTTTACTTAGAAAAACAGTACAATGGAATAACATATAAATAAAGATTTTAATTTCAGCATACAATAAATTCAATACACAAGCATCAGATTTTAAAACAACTCAAAGACCAGTAATTAATTATTATATAGATTATTATCAATAAAATATAAATATTATTTAGGCAGATATAATGTTTATTTTATTATTTTGAAAAATGTATATAAATTAGATTGACCAATAATTTCAAAACACAGAATGAACAATTTTCATAAGTAATTCTGTGTTATGTATGATTATTTTACTGTTCTTTTGTTTCTTTTTGTAGTAGCTCTTCTTTTTGTTCAGTCCTGCAGGTTTTCCTACAGCTCCTCTTATGGGAACATAGCATCCTTTGTTTTGGAAAATATTTTCCTTTGCAAGTCTACATTGTTCTTTTGTGACATCCAAAAACATTCCATACCTCTGACCACATCTTTGGTCAACTAACCCAAGTATTGAGCCCATGAGCCTATTCTGTGAGTTTCCTTGGAATGACTTCAACTATAGTCAGAATAGTGACCCTCTCCTTCAGCTTGGATCAAATAGCATGAATGTTATTCCAGATCCATACATCCCCAATCAAAGGGGAAAAAAGTACCTAACTGCAGTAGATGATACTGAGATTAGCCAACAAATAGAAGTCAGGATGAGATACAGTATTTGTGAGGGTGATAAAATGAAACTAGAAGCATTGTTAAAATATCTATATCCAGAAGTAACTCAGCAATGCTATTCCCATGGTCATTTCAGATTGGCTGATGTGAAACACTTCTACAGAACTTTGCCACAATGAATGGAAATTTTGCAGTGGCGTTTGTTCCTTCAGCCTGTGACCTTTAGGCAGATGATTTGAACAGAACTGTCAGCTAACTTGAGCTGGATATGTAAGATGAGGAGCAATAAAATTTTCATTTAGAAATTACTTCAATGGTACTTCTGGTTTTTAAAATTTTAAGCATTTTTCCCTTTATTAGACAAGTTATGGGTATACAGAACAATCATGCATAAAATACAGGATTTTCACATACCACTATACAAGTAACACCTTGCAATGTTGTGGAACATTTGTTACAATTGGTGCTAGCACATTTTTATAATTGTGCCATTAAATATAGTCCATGGCTTAATTCAATATTCACTACTTAAAGAGTGGACTTGCATGGGTTTATTTTTATTTTTTATTCTGTTACCATATATATACAATCTAACATTTCCACTTTAAATCACATTCAGATACATATTTCAGTGCTGTTAATTGCATCCAATGTTGTGCTACCATCACTACCATCCATTACCAAAACATTTCCATTATTCAAAATAGGAACCCTATATATTTTAAGCTTTAACTTTCCTTTCTCTGTCCTTACCCCATTGACTGGTACACGATATTCTAGATTCTGACTCTATGAGTTTGCTAGTTGATTTTTAGGAACTAGGTCTGTGAAAATGGTGCCACAAATGAGAAAGAAACAAGAAATAGCCAGGGTCAGGAGACCCTCCATCCAAGGGGAGGAGAGTGCTGCTGCATAAAATATCGTGGCTTTTATTTAGCTTTAGAACAAAGAAAATATGTGTGCACATGTGCAAAGGTAATAGATACATGACTGGCTGCACATTTCTGTAGTCAGAAAATCTTTAGGGTTAATGGTTCAGTTCTCCTTACATTCCTGCACGTAACAGACCTTGTTAATCATTATCTGACATATACCAGATACACTCCTTGAAACACAGAATGCTTCTCCACCAGACTCGTACCAAATCTTATCTTAGTGTCTTGAGACTAGAGATGCCTGTCCCATACATACCAAGACGGCCTGCTTTCTGTCAGTAGTCATGGCCTTTAATTGAACTCCTTCAAGATTTCCCCCTTTTTTAATTAATTAATGCCTTAAGTGAAGACTATAGGAAATATTATAAAAGATGATACAAGGTGACCTCTTTTCACACTTGTCTTCTTCCATAGGCTTTTATGACTGTGCCTGTTTTAGGTTGTCTTCCTCTGAGAATCTTACCCATCATTGGATACCAGTCAAGCTTTTGAGCTCTTACACGGAAGGCAATTTCATTTATATTTTATACTACTTCAGGTTCCTTATGTGTATGCTTTTATGTAATTAGTAGTAAAATCATGGGGTTATTAGTGTACTACTTTCTACCACATATAATGTAAAATTAGTTTTTCATGGCTAAGTTTCTTAACATAAATGCATTTATCTGATTTAATTTTTCATTTTATCTATGAATAAATGTTAAAACTCTACCTTTGAAAATACTCAAAATTAAAATGCATAAAACAATAATTCCTAACCCAATGCAAAATGATATTTAAACTGTTTTTTGTTTCCACCACTGAAATGGATTGACAGTATTTAAATTTTCAGACAATTCATTCCAAAATTCTGTACCAGGGTTTTCTTTCAATTCATTTTAAGACATGCTCAACACTTTCTTTTGCAATTCTAAAATATCTAAAGAAATATTATGCTTATATCCAATTACATGATTTTTCACTTCTTCCCAATCATGCTTATTGTTATTATAAGGCAAAGGAGTAATACAAAAAGAACTTTCATTCCAATCACATTTAAGAGCTCTTAACAAGTTTAAACTATAGATTTGATTACCCAAATGTATAATAGTTGTTTCAAGATCATTCATATGATTATTCACTTTCATATCAATGTGCGATTGGCTATGACACATCACACTTGCATTTTTATGCCAGTCCTTAACATATTGTTGAGTTTGGACTCCTTGATGCAGGGTTGTGCCAGCGATGGTTGCTGTGATTATGATGCCAATCAGTCCCAAAATTCCTGCTATAAAAAGTCCAATCAGTCTTTTAGTTCTTTTTAAATAATGGTTGAGGAAGTGCCACAGCAACTGGGATTCTGAAGACTGTTGCCAATGTCTGGTCATCTTAACTGGTAACCATAGTCCTTTTCTTCTTCTTGCTATAAAAAGAGTTTGATTTTCCTGCAAATATGTATTCCTAAGACATGTAAATAAAGAGCAATTGGAGCAGCTAACACTCCTTTCACCAAAAGTTACTTTTGCAATGATAAAAAACTATAGGATCTTGTACACATACTGTCAGAAATTGAGTTAATTTTCTTTTTAAACTGGTAATATAAGTTTTATTTCCTTGCCATTCAAAAATTGGGCCAGTTCCCAAAAATAATTTCCACAAATAATTATAAGTTTTGTTAAGTTTAGGTACCCATGGTTGTGGGATCAATCTTCCTTTGTTTATCCAATTTATTAAGCTGTTAGTAAATGCTGTATTACCAAAATTCCAAATAAGGATTACTGTCATTAGTGGTTATGGTTGAATTGATACTGAACCAAGATATGGTTGTGTTTTTAACAGGCTTCGGACTTCCTATAAGGGCCCAATCCTTTACAATTTCATAGGCATCATTAAACAACACAATCTCTGTAAAACCGTGACATACATGCCATTTAGTAATCTGTTTTGAGAGGGACATGTAAGATTTACCATATTTTCTGATTTATATGGTAAAGAAGGGAATATGAGAATTTAAATTCAAGTTTGATTTTTCTCTGTTAAAACTACACTGCAATTTTGAGGTTGCATGCATGTGGAACCATGACCAATACAAAGAGCGTGGTCTATAAAATGTAAAGTTAAATATTATATAAATTTCCCTTCTTCTTTTGGCTTTAAGGGTAGCCATAAGTGTATAGGTCTTGGAAAATGATGAGATTGATTAAGATAAATTGGGTAATACTCATCGGCCCAGGTTAACAGCTCTAAGAGAGGTGTTTTGGTAATGTATGCCCAATAAGTGTAATTATGATATGGTATCTTACCTTGACCTAATACTTTACTTATAATTAATCCAGATTTGAAACCACCATGTCCATTGTTTAAGTTTTGGCACCATCTTCAACTCTAGGCTTGTTTCTTCTAGAGAGGAACCACTGCTGTTCTCCTTTCTGTAATGATAAGAGCAAAACCTCAGCCCCAAATTTTTATCACTCCTTTTTCCCATTTATTGGTTGTTTCATTTTTCCAATGTATCAGTTGTCCGCATTTTTCATTTTGATCCTTTTTATTAACCTCCCATTGTCTTCCTGCTGCTGGGGTATTAGAAATTTGTTGCCTATTAAGAAAATTTAAGGTAAGCAATGCTTTAGATAGTTTGTCTTTAGCAGATTCTCCACCATCTCCCCCTTTTTGTTTTTGCAACATTAATTTTAGTAAGTGATTGCTTTTTTCTAGTATTGCTTGTCCCTGGGGGTTATATGGAATTCCTGTAACCTGTTTAATGTTTCAGCCACTGCAAATTTTTTTGAAAAATTGACTAAGATAGGCAGGCCCATTGACAGTTTTTAGCTCTGCCAGCAGGCCCATTACAGCAAAACAATGTAATAAGTGAGAATGTACATGTGAGGCTATTTCACCTGCATGAGCAATTGCCCAAATAAAATTAGAAAATGCATCCATTGTCACATGTACAAATTGAAGGCAGCCAAAAGAGGGCACATGTATAACATCTATTTGCCAAATTTTATTAGGATGTTCTCCACGGGGATTTACTCCTGGAGAGAAAGTAAAGGCATTTATGACCCCACAAGTAGGACATTGTCTAACAATCTTTTTACATTCTTTTATTGTTAAGTGGGGATATTTATGACATAAGCCAGAAGCATTAGTATTTGTAAGTTTATGATAATCAGCAGCAGTTTTGGTATGAGCAATAAGCTTATCTACCAAATCATTTTGTGAAGCCATAGGGCTGGGAAATTGAGAATGAGAATGAATATAAGAAATGTGAATTGGATTAGATCGTTCATGAAGAGTCTTTTGCAATTGTAGGAAAAGAACTTCTAATTTAGAAATTGGAGTTATTTGAGCTGTTTCTATATGACAAACAACGTGACAGACATAAGCAGAATCAGACACAATACTTAAAGGTTCAGAAACATCAGTTAGCAATTGAACAACAGCCTTTAGTTCCAACTTCTTGGCAGATGAATAAGGTATTTTTCAAGATTTTGTAGTTGGGTCTAAATAGCCTGCATTTCTATTACTGCTGCTGTCTCTGTAATAAGTAAGTGCAGCAGAGAGTGGTTGTTGTTTGGCAACCTTAGGAAGAATCCATGAAGTATGTTTTAAAAACTGTAAAAATTTTGAATTTGGTAAATGATTATTAATTACTCCATTAAAATCTGCCAAGCCCCTTACCAAGAGTTACTGAACTGCCAGATCTGAGAAAGCTCCTGCTTTGTAAGGTCCAGTATGATTTTATCAGGATCTCTAGCCATAAGCTGTCTCAGGTGAATATGGCCTTTTGATATTATTGCTGTAATTTTTTCAGGATAAGTTAGAAGTTTTTTTTTGTATATTTGTTGATTAAGAATATCCACTCTATAATGCCCTCCTCTTGCCAAAGTATCCCAGTAGAGGAATGGCAAGATAGAAATATTAAAAGTGAAAGTGGAAGATTCATATTTATTCTTGTTAGTTGGCTCTTTTGTACTCTTTTTCCCAACTATTTCAATTCCTTTTGTGTTTCTGGGCTCAAAATGTGAAGGCTATTTAAGTCAGAGTCTCCTGTTAGAGTATTGAAAAGATTAGTTAAAGCATAATTTGGAATTCCTAAAGTAGGCCATACCTAATTAATATTAGCCAGTAATTTTTGAAACTCATTTAAAGTACATAAATGATTAGTTCAAAACTGGACCTTTTGCAGAGTTATAATATTTCTATTAATTGTATGGCCCAAATATTGAAAAGAAGCCTGTTTTTGAATTTTTCTTCTGCTATTTGTAACCCATGTTGAGGAAGAATTTCTTTAGCCATCTGAAATAGTTGCTTCAGCTCAGAAGTTTGCTAGGTGGCAAAAATAATATTATCCATATAACGAATAACCATAGCACTGGAAAATTGTTTTTGTAAAATTTGTAACAGAAGATGAACAAAGGATTGACATAATGTAGTACTGTTCATCATTCCCTGAGATAGAACTTTCCAATGATACCCTTCAGTAGGAGCTGAGTGATTAATAGAAGGAATAGTAAATGCAAATTTTTCTCAGTCATTTGGATTGAGAGGAATAGTAAAGAAACAATCATTCAGATCAATAATAACAATATGCCAATTATGTGGAATCATAGTTGGGATTGGCAAACCAAGCTGTAAAGATCCAATAGGTTGAATAGCTTTGTCAATTTCATATAAATCAGTCAACATGCACCATTTACCAGATTTCTTTTTAATTACAAAAACTGGAGAATTCCATGGACTAGTATAGGGGTCAATATGCCCTGCCACTAACTGCCCATGTACTAATCCTTTCAGGGCTTCTAACTTTTCTTTTGGAAGTGGCCACTGTTCAACCCACATAGGTTTGGTTGTTAGCCACTTAAATGTAATGCGAAGCCCTTTACAACAGTGTCCCCTACTCTAAATTTGAATATCCTAGGCCATGGTAGTCTCCAATAAGTCATGTCTCATGTTGGGAAGGGGGAGCATATTGCATATGAGTAATAAGATGTTTAGCTGTATCAGAAACTTGAGGAATATTCAAATAAGCTCCCCATTGGTATAATAAGTCTCTTCCCCATAAATTAAGTCCTACATCCACAACATAAGGTTGCAGAGCAGGCTCTTGTCCCTCCAGATCTTCTATCTTAAATCTGAGTACTTTGATAAACATCTGTCATTGTGCCAACACCAGTGAAAACTGTAGGCACCTTTTGTAAAGTCCAAGCTTCTGACCAATATCATTTAGCAATTATAGAGAGATCAGCCCCGGTATCCACTAATCCTAAAAATATCTTTCCATTTATTTTTGTGGTAATTTCAGGCCTTTCATCTCCAATTGCTCTTTGCCAATAAACTTTATGCCCCATGGAACCAAATCCTCCTGTATGTTTTATAGGCAAAGATCGAGGTTATAATATGGTAATAAAAGAAGTGGAGCTATACAATTTCCCGATTCAATTTGATAGGGATTTAAAGTTTGTATTAATACACAAATTTCTCTATCAAAATTGGAGTAAATGATCCCGGTTTTCACTAAAACACCTTTGGTCTTAAGATTTCTATGGCCAATAATGAAACCTACATTATTTTTTATGATATGCCCTTTAATTCCTGTCCTTATTTTTTGTATACCCAGTGAAGGATTAATAAGCTTAGCTTCAGCTGAGAGAAGATCAACAGCTGCATTCCCTTTGGTAGCTGCTTTTAGCTCTGTTACATGCTGCTGGAGTGGGCTGCTCCATTGCTGACTGGGTAGATTTTAGCTAGGCTGGGAAATGTGTTCATATTTTTTGTCCAAGGGCCCTGAGCAAGGCCCACTTGGAAGCTTCTCAACTTATTAATGAGACTGCCTTTCCTATGTTATCAAGAAAGGCATTCATTGGCCCAGTGTAACCTTTTCTGTCATACCAGACACACACGAGTTGGTATTGATCTAATATTGACACTAGATGGAGCTCTCATACTAGTTTTGGCTCAACAATCTTTTTTCATAAGACCTGGTTTCCCACATTTAAAGCAATTTAAATGATTAACCATAGGACTACATCCTTTTATAGCAGCTGCAAGAAGGTTCATGTTATATGCATTAGATCCAATGTCTTGGCATGTCTTTATATAATCCTGTAAGTACCTCCAGTTTCCTTTATTGGACTTCAAGGCTTTTTACACTCACTGTTGGCATTATCAAAGCTGCCATCTGAATAAGCATTTCTCTAAGATCACATTGAGTTACTGTCTTGTTAACTATGTCTGCCAGCCTCGATACAAATTCAGCATAGGGTTCAGTATTTCCTTGAACAACTTTTGAAAATGATTGTACAGTCTGTCCAAGGGTGGAGATTCATCACCAGGTGGCTAAGCAGTGCAATCAAACTTGTACAATGGCAACATCATCATACTGGTTTTGACATGGAACCCCAGCCCATTGACCTATTCCCAATATTTGTTCAGTGGTAATGGGCACTGGTGGATTTTGCTGTTGATTTCATCATGCTACAATATTAGCTTCATCAATCCATGAAGTTTTAAACTGTAAAAATTCTGCCAAATTAGGAACAGCTCTAGGTAACAAATCCCAATCCGAGAGTATCAATCTGTCTGCTTTTGCCATTCCTTGCACCAATCCTTGAGTATAAGGAGAACTTACACCATATTGAGTACATGTTTGTTTTAATTCTTTGATAGTTTTAAAAGGAATAGGAGCATGATCAAATTGTATGCCCCCTTGGGGATTTTGAGCATCTAGTAGAATTTGAGTAACTGTTATTGGAAAACCAGAAAAAAGTTGCATAGCCTTTGAATCTCCTTCTCTACTTCCTTGTGCTATGATTTTCATAATTGAAGAGGATGGTGCCAGCACAAAAACAGAAAGTTTTGGAGGGTCATCAAATGTCATAAAAAACGGATCAGCAGATACCCTAGGAGGCTCAGGCGTGGGTTCAAAAGACAATAAATCGTCTTCTGGAGTGGACGGCATAACGACCACTGTAAACGTTCCATAAACTCCCTTTTTATTTTCTTCCCTTTTATTAGACATGAGTTTATCTGTTTTTGGCTGTTCATGAATTTTTTCATATATATTTTCATTAAAATCAACATCAGTTTGTTCTGCTGTCAGTCCAGCAATAGCAGTATCCTGTTTATTATCTTCATTTTCATCTGATTGTAATGGTTCAAGAGCAACAGAAATAAGACTACACAAAGACCGTACTTTTGTGGGAATTTTCTCTCCCTTTTGATAAGGCCCTTTTTAAAGCTTTCATGA
>JAQZBX010045210.1:0-21119 GCA_029593785.1 Cabassous unicinctus
CCTTACTAGTTAACACTTTTCATATTTCAGGAAGAATATTGAAAATTAAAATAGTAAGCACATCCAAAGATGTTTTGTAACAAATTAAAAAAGATAAAGTGCATTTCAGCGGGTGTTGTATTCCTCCCTGGGGGAGCTGGCCACTCTCCCAGAGACTGATGCGGGGTGGTTCTTGAGGAACAGAGTCTTAAAAATGGGATGTCTGAGGTGTTTCTGTGATTTTTGTAATTGACTCTCTGCTCTAATTGGACTCAGGGGTACTAATGATTCCTTTCCAATAATGAGGTTGCTAACAGTCCATGGCGTGAGCTTGCAATAGAGATACGCAAAATAGCATCACTGGATTCCCCTACTTCCATGCTTATAAGAAGCAAGGATCTGGGTGAGAGTGTTTTCAACACCTTAACAGAATTTTGTGGAGTCAAAAAGCATAATGATGTTGGCTGGCTCCTCCTAGATACTCTGGAAACAGCTACAAAAGAAAGAGATGAGCTAAAGTCTTCAAATTGGAAACTTAAATGCCACATGAATGATATGAAAGTTTCTACGTGTGCGTTGAAAGAAAATCTTGTCTCCTGTAGCCACAGACTTGAGATATCTGAGAATCAGATCCAGTCTCTCATTGTATGAGTAGCAGAATTACAGAGGAATCTAAAATTTCAACCTCACAGGGTTTCTGCAATTAAATGAAGGCATTGATTGGAAAGGAGTGGAACCCCAAAGATTGGGAAAGAGACATATGGGATGATGATAATATTGGTGGGGACATTGGAACCCTAAATTCTGCTGAGATTTTGCCAGATAAATCTGCGATGGCCTGCCCTGTGGAGACCACACCTTGTCAACCATGTATCATCCAGCCTCCAGCCTGCCCCAGGGTGTCCGGGCTTCCTTCCTGCCCTGAGCCTAAACCTTGCCCCAGAGAGACTGGACCTCCTCCAAGTCATATGGCAGGTACCAGCCAATCTCCAGCATGCACTGCCCAACTTCCAGTCTGCCCTGAGGAATCTGTCTTCTTACCCCTGCCTGAAGAGATTAATCCTGTCTCACCAGAAGAAAATGCAAAGGAATGCAAAGAGGTCAGTAGCCTGCAAGACATCTCTAATCCTTCTCCTTACCCACACTCCTCACCCCTCTTGTCTTCAAGACCCATTACTAGACTAAAATCACAACAAGCCCCCAAAGGTGAAATACAAAGTGTAACCCATGAGGAAGTATGCTATACTCTGAAAGAACTGCATGAGTTTTCCAACGTATATAGACAGAAATCAAAATATGTGTGGCAATAGATACTAAATGTATGGGATAATAGTGGAAGGAATATAAAGGTGTATCAGGCTGAATTTATTGATATGGACACACTAAGCAGAAATTCTGGATTCAACGCTGTAGCTCGAGGGGTTGGAAAGGGCTCTAACAGTTTGTTTGGGTGGCTGACTGAAGCATGGATGAAATGATAGCCTAGCATGTCTGATGTTGAGATGCCTGATTTGCTGTGGCATACAGTAGAAGAGGGGATTCCAAGGCTTAGAGAGGTTGGAATGCTAGAATGGATTTACAATTTGAGACCTGCCCACACACCCCAGGAATGTCCAGAGGGCACACCTTTAACCAGGACTGTGAGGAATAAATTTGTAAGACTAACTTCATCTTCTCTGAAGAGCTCTGTGGTTCCTCTTCTCTGCAGTCCAGATATTACTGTAGGGGGGTGGGGCTATAATGGAATTGGAATCCTTAAACATTATGGGAATGATCGGATCTCAGTCCGGTAAAAGTCAAGTATCAGCAGTTAATCGCCAAAGGCAAGGTGGGTGTGGCTACCACAATGAAAGACAGATTCAAAACAGAACACAGAATAGTCTGAGTAGCATGGAGTTATGGCGTTGGCTAATAGATCATCGGGTATCTAGAAGTGAAATACATGGGCAGTCAACTAAATATCTTCCGGATCTGTATAAGCAGAAGAGTTCCAGGTCAAGTGAACAAAATCCTAACTCAAATTACAGATGCAGAGAATCATGGCTCCTTAAACAATTTCCAGAGTTGAGACAGTTTACAGAACTAGAGCCCCTTGAATGAGGAGAAGGCCAGGTCCCCTTGGGGAAGGATCCGGTTAAACTGCCAAAAATTTATGCTGTTCATCTTCCTCCCACCTTTCCCCAGGGAGACCTATGGACTTTTGCAGAGTAATTGTGCATTGGGGAAAAGGAAATGATTAGACATTTTGGGGATTATTAGACACTGGCTCAGAAGTGACATTAATTCCGGGAGACCCAAAATGTCACTGTGGTCCACCAGTCAGAGTAGGGGCTTATGGAGGTCAGGTGATTGATGGAGTTTTAGCTCAGGTCCATCACACATTGGGTCCCATGGGTCCCCAGAACCATTCTGTGGTTATTTCTCCAGTTTCAGAATGCATAATTGGAACAGACATACGCAGTAACTGGCAGAATCCCCACATTGGATCCCTGACTTGTGGAGTGAGGGCTATTATGGTTGGAAGGGCCAAGTGGAAGCCTCTAGAACTGCCCCTGCCTAGGAAAATAGTAAATCAGAGGCAATACTGGATTCCTGGAGGTATTGCAGAGATTAGTGCCACCATCAAGGATTTGAAGAATGCAGGGGTGGTGATTCCCACCACATCCCCATCTCCTATTTTGCCTGTGCAGAAAACAGATGGATCTTGGAGGATGACAGTAGATTATCATAAACTTAACCAGGTGGTGACTCCAATTGCAGCTGCTGTCCCAAATGTGGTATCATTGCTTGAGCAAATCAACACTTCACCAGGTACCTCGTATGCAGCTGTTGATCTGGCAAATGCTTTTTCTCAATTGCCATTAGTAAGGACCACCAGAAACAGTTTGCTTTCAGCTGGCAAGGCAGCAGTATACCTTTACTGTCCTTCCTCAGGGGTATATCAACTCTCCAGCCCTATGTCATAATATTGTCCACAGGGACCTTGATCATCTCTCCCTCCCACGAGACATTGCACTGGTCCATTATATTGATGATATAATGTTGATAGGATCTCCTGAGCAAGAAGTAGAAAAGACTCTAGATATAGTGGTAAGGCATTTGTGTGAGAGAGGATGGGAGATAAATCCAACAAAAATACAGGGTCCTTCCACCTAAGTGAAATTTCTAGGTATCCAGTGGTGTGGGGCCTGTCGAGATATCCCTTCTAAAGTAAAGGATAAGCTGTTGCACCTGGCGCCTCCTATGACTAAAAAAGAGGCACAACACTTAGTTGGTCTCTTTGGACTTTGGAGACAACACATTCATCATTTGGGTGTGCTACTCCAGCCCATTTACCAAGAGACCAGTAAAGCTACTAGTTTTGATTGGGGACTGGAACAAGAAGAAGCCCTATGACAGGTCCAGGCTGCTGTGCAAGCTGCACTACCACTTGGACCATATGATCCAGCAGATCCAATGGTACTGGAAATTTCAGTGCCAAATAGAGATGCTGTCTGGAGCCTTTGGCAGGCCCCTACAGGGGAATCACAATGCAGACCCTTAGGATTTTGGAGCAAAGCCTTGCCATCCTCTGCAGATAACTACTCCCCTTTTGAGAAGCAGCTTTTGGCTTGCTACTGGGCCTTAGTAGAGACTGAATGCTTAACCATGGGCCATCAACTTACCATAAAACCTGAGTTGCCTATCATGAGCTAGGTATTGTCTGACCCACCAAACCATAAAGTTGGGCGTGCACAGCAGCACTCCATAATAAAGTGGAAGTGGTATATATGAGATAGGGCTCGAGCAGGTCCTGAAGGCACAGGTAAGTTAGATGAGGAAGTAGCCCAAATGCCCATGGTCACCACCCCTGCCATGTTCCTTTCCCTTTCCCAGCACAAAGGTTTGGCCTCTTGGGGAGTCTCTTACAATCAGTTGACTGAGGATGAGAAAACTTGTTCCTGGTTTACAGATGGTTCTGCACGATATGCAGGTACCACCCAAAAGTGGACAGCTGCATCACTGAAGCCCTTTACTGGGACATGCTTGTAGGACAGCAGTGAGGGTAAATCCTCCCAGTGGGCAGAGCCTTGAGCAGTGCATCTAGTTGTTCATTTTGCTTAGAAGAAGAAATGGCCAGAGGTGCATTTGTACACTGATTCATGGGCTGTTGCCAATTGTTTGGCTGGATGGTAAGGGACTTGGAAGGAACATGATTGGAAAATTGGTGACAAGGAGGTCTGGGGAAGAGCTATGTGGATAGACCTTTCTGAGTGGGCAAAAAACATGAACATATTTGTGTCCCACATGAATGCTCACCAGAGAGTGGCTTCAGCAGAGGAAGAGTTTAATAATCAAGTGGACAAGATGACCCGCTCTGTGGCTAATGCTCAGCCTCTTTCCCCAGTCATTCTTGTCATTGCCCAATGGGCTCATGAACAAAGTGGCCATGGAGGTAGGGATGGAGGTTGTGCATAGGCTCAGCAATATGGACTTCCCCTAACCAAGGCTAACTTGGCTACAGCCACTGCTGAATTCCCAGTCTGCCAGCAGCAGAGACCCACACTCAGTTCCAGATATGGCACCATTCCTCGAGGTGACCAGCCTGCTACCTGGTGACAGGTTGACTACATTGGCCACTTCTAACATGGAAGGGGCAGTGATTTGTTTTAACTGGAATAGACACAAACTCTGGGTATGGGTTTGCATTTCTGGAATGCAATGCTTCTTCCAAAACTACCATATGTGGGCTTACTGAATGTCTTATCTACTGCCATGGCATTCCACACAGCATTGCTTCTGATCAAGGAACACATTTCACAGTAAATGATAGGTGGGAATGGGCACATGTCCATGGAATTCACTGGTCTTACCATGTTCCCTATCACCATGAAGCACCTGGAGTAATAGAACAGTGGAATGGCCTTTTGAAGACTCAATTACCATGCTAACTAGGTGGCAATACCTTGCAGGGCTGGGGCAATGTTCTCCAGGAGGCTGTGTATGCTCTGAAGCAGCATCCTCTCTATGGTGCTATTTCTCCCATAACCAGGATTCATAGGTCCAGGAATCAAGGGGTGGAAATGGGAGTGGCACCACTCACTATTCCCCCTAGTGACCCACTAGGAAAATTTTTGCTTCCTGCCCCTGCCACCTTAAGCTCTGCTGGTCTACAGGGTTTAGTCCCAAAAGGAGGAATGCTGCCACCAGGGAACATAACAATGATTCCGTTGAACTGGAAGTTAAGACTGCCACCTGGCCACTTTGGGCTTCTCTTACCTGTGAATCAACAGGCAAAGGAGAGAATTACTGTACTGGCTGGGGTGATTGATCCTGACTATCAAGGGGAAATAGGATTACATCTGTATAATGGGGGTAAAGAAGAGTTTGCCTGGAATGCAGCAGATCCTCTAGGGCGTCTCCTAGTACTGCCATACCCTGTGATTAAAGTCAATGGAAAATTACAACAAACCAATTCAAGCAGGATTAACAATGGCCCAGAATCTTTGGGAATGAATGTTTGGGTCACCCCACCAGGCAAAGAACCACGGCCAGCTGAAGAGCTTGCTGAAGGTAATGGGAACATGGAATGGGTAGTTGAAGAAGGTAGTGATAAATATGAACTTTGACCATGTGACCAGTTACAGAAATGATTACTGTAATAGTCATGAACCCTTCTTCCTTGTTTCATTATGGGTATGACTGTATATGTACACCAAACGAATTTCTTGTTTTCTTCCCCAACTTTTTACCCTATCATATGAAAAGTTGTATTAATTCCACATCATAATATTTAAGGGTGTCAAGTTTAAGCATGAATATTACCCAAGTACTTGCACTCTATTCTGTGGGGAATTAATGCGTTTCCAGTTGTACACAGGGGAGTTGACCATTGTTAGTCGGAAATATATTTGTATGCTTGTCTGTTATTGTTTTTCCTTAGAGACTAAGTATGGTTTAGGTAATGTGTATGACAGCCGAGTTGACAAGGGGTTGGCTGTGATGGTTAGGTTAATGTGCCAACTTGGCCATGTAATTGTTTCCAGGTGTTTGTTCCAAAAAGCACTGGGCTAATTGTAATACAAGAGCATTTATGGACTTTGATCACCATTGAGTTTACTGTATGGATGGCTGATTACATCTGCATCAATCAGGGAGAGTACATCATCAGTGGGTGAGGCTTTTATGCAATCAGTTTAATGCCTTAAAAGGGAAAGTGATTTCAACATTCAGAGAGAATTTCCCAGCGCGTCATTGGACAGGCAACTTCTCCCAGAAGCTCATCAAGGACCTTTCATTGGAATTTCATCAGAGCCCCTGGTTTGCAGCCTGCCTGCAGAACCTGGAGCTGTGCATCCCCATGGTCGTGTGAGAGATTCTTTTAAAATCTCATATTATTGACAGATATCTCCTGTTGATTCTGTTTCCCAAGAGAATCCTGACTAATACAAACATCAAAGATAACTTTTCTCAACTCCTTTAAGTCATCTGGAAGGTTAGTTTGTTACTTTGACTAGGCCATATCTTTGTGTTTCTTGGTATGGATTATAAATTTTTTTGTTGGTGTCTTAGCACCTGATATACTATATGTATTTATTCTTGGTCCCTTTTCTCTCCTTAGTCTAGAGCTTTCTATTTGTTTGGTTTTGTCCCTCTTTCATACTTGGTTCAACTTAATTTGAAACTTATACTGGTTTATGCTTAGCCAATCTGATTTTTTCTAGCTTTTTTCCATCTGTTTCTTATCCTTTCTCTCTTGCTTGTTGCAGAATAGGAGCCAAGGATGCAGTTGGTACTGTGAGCTGTGGAAACTGAAGCTGCCCAGTTTGCCCCAGAAAATGAAGAAACTTCTCCCACTTTTCTCCCCTGCAGCATTAGATACGTAGCTGTAGCTGTGTGTGGTAATCCAAGTCACACAGGCCAAGGTAATCTATAGTCAGTACGAGCGACGGATGAAGTTCCACACTTTTTCTTTCCCTACTTGGGGCAGGGATGGAACCACAGGAGTGGGCAGCCAACTAAGCTGTGTGAGTCAAAACTGACTTCAGTTAGCCATGTAGACATAAGAAGCACATATCTCCCTCCTCTCCTGCTGGGGTGGAATTGGAGCCTCCTGTGTGCCAAGAATCTAGAACTTGCAGGCTGAAAGTGACTGCAGTTTCTGGAGAAAGTGACAGTCCCTCCTTCTGTCTGGGGCAGGGATTGAGCCACGGATATGTCCAATAATATAGTTTGTGTGGACAGGAAGCAGCTGCAGTTGCCTGGAGAATTAGAGGAAACACCACCCCCATTCTATCCTATTGGGGCTGGGGACCTATAAACAAGTTTGTACACCAACCTAGTCTGTGCAGGCCAGAAGTGCCTGCATTTGTCCAGAAAGGCTGCTGCAGATCCCCCAGCTTCCTCCATGCTGGAGGTGAAGCTGGAGCCAAGGCTAAGGCTGCAATCCAAACTGGGTGGACAGACACCAGTCCCTGTATTCACTGTGATTTTCAATCAGCCCCTCTTCCCCTCTTGCCAGGGGCACAGTTAAAATGAAGGCTTCTGGCCTTTTTCTGGCTTGGACATGCTCAAACTTCAGTTGCTATTAGAATTGGACTCTAGCCATCCAAATTTACTAATCAGTAGCTGAAATTGGTGCCTAACCATGTCTTCCTCCCCCATTTTTGGGAAATGGACTTTCCAACTGCAGTTAGGGAATAGCTTCTGAATTGGTTTGTGCCTCTTGCAGAAGATGGACCCTGGCCTCCTCAGTGTGGAGTGTTCTACTTATGAATCGTCACTGCAGATGGGATGCTTCATTATGCTCTTTTCTCCTAGGTCCCTCAAAACAGTGATTTAAGTAGTTGACTCTTGGAGATCCTTACTCTGCCACCATCTTGGTCTCTCCACACGTAGATATATTTTTCCATCATTAATTTTTAAGTTTCCTTTTCAAAACTCTTTTACAGATTAAGGTGACCTCAAAATAAAAAAATCTATTGCAATGAAGATGAAGCCTTAAAAATAAATTAATCTGAATTATACATTTTTTTCTTTACTTTAATTGTAAAAATCTTTCATGTTCTCAAAAATATGGAAAACCAGAAGGTAACAGTCTGGTAGTACAGAACATATACAACTGGAAGGCATTACCAACAACTTAATCCATCTAAATCACATTCTGTATTATGCAATTTTAAGATTTAGAATTATCTGGTGTATAAGCCATTGGGAGAAAGGCTTCTCAGTATACCCCAAAATATGCTTTGTGAATATTTCCTCATTTATAAGTGAAAAGCCTATTTTTTATTTTAAAATAATATTTAAAATACTTGTTTGGAGAACTCTTAAATTAATGGCTTATTTATTTGAGTGGATATAAACAATAACATTATTTTATTCATGTACATGGAGAAAACAAACAAATGTGAATTTCTTTCCCCATATTCTCCACCTCCCAAAATAAAATGGGAAATATTATGTAAAAATGCAACTAAACTATAAAAAACAAATATTGAATTCAAATAGAAAGAAATAACTTTCCATGTATATAATATAAATAACATTTTCTCAATAATTATGCTAATTTTTTTCCTTTTGAAATGTGCATTTTCACTCTTTCCTTCCAGCTTTTGCAACAATTTCAAATAATTACTTTCTATTATGGAATTAAAATGTTATGAGTCCATGGTTTCTTAACATTCATCAGATGATAAATGAAGGAGACTTTTTTTGATTTTGGGAAATTCATGAAGTAAATAATAATAGTATTCATAAAATTATGGTTCACAAATGAAATTAATCTTCTTAAGAAACTACGGTTAGTAGGGTACTCAGGCAAAGGCAAAGATTCTGTCTGCATTTATTGCTACAAAGTTAATTACCCTAATTAAATTGTTGATATCCTAACCAAACAATTTTCATAAATATGTATATGAAACCCCAATTTTCTCTGATTCCAAAGTCACAGATGATGCTTTATTTCACTTGTTAAAATCTTCCCTTTTGATTTCATGTTCCCTTTAAATTAATGATTCACCATGTATAAACTTCCACCAATTTTTTAGTTCCTTACTTGTAGACTGGAGAGGATACCTATTTTCTATTCTTGACACTGCCATTGATTTTAGTTGTGAACTTTACAAGTAACTTCATTTCTTTCTATAGTGATTTTTTCATCCAAAATATAGATACAATATTTTTCACATAACTAAATAAGTGAGTCAGATCTGAGTTTCAAATTTAAGATAGATAAAGGAGACCTTAGGGAAGAATAAAATACTAAGTTGGCATGTTATTGTGTTCAGTTTGTAGCCCATACAAGAGTAATTGTATGTTAAAGAGGTAAAAAGTACTTGAGGTTTTCCTAGGTTACATACATACAGAATAACTAGCACTTAACAAGTCAGATCTTGAAACCAGAATTTTCCTAGGCCAGTGTTTAAATTCATAATCACAATAGAAAACCCCCAACTTTTCATAATACCTTATATTTCATGCAAAACCATGTAATCCCCATGATTAATGACACAAATTCATTCACTCTAATTTTGATTGTAGATGGAAATTCCACAAGAAAATCCAAATTCTCAAAGTCTTTACAAAAGTAAATAATACTCAAAATTTGCAAACTTACCATGTTCCTCTCTTCTACATATATACATATATAGCCAACTTTATATACATATATAGCCAAAGATTAAGAAAGTTACACATAATTTACCTGAACAAAAAGCACTGAATCTTATATTCTCAAATATGTGCATTGGTCTTTCAGTGTGGGGGTAGGATTTTCCCTGGGAATGTGGCATTGGCAATTGGTAATTATGGTAGTCAGTGTTACAGGGAGCTTATTCTTTGGATGTAGTTCTTCTCACTGCTCTGATACTTACGAATTCACATTCTCTTAATCAATGCTTCACTGACTTTCTACCAAAAGTCATAATAATTTTTTCTTCTAAAATGAATTTCCCAGACTGATAAGCATCATTTTCCTGTCATTGATTGTTCTGCTTGTTTGTTTGGAATATCTCATCAAACACCCAATGAGCAACTCCTTGATTTTATTGCTGTCTTAATCTCAAAATAAATAACCCAATGTAAATCAGAGAGTATGCCGGTATTTAAATTTAACTTTTTATCTATACAATGCTATCAAAAATAAATAAATAAATTCAGTGTATATCACATATTCAGTCTATATATGGGAATGAGGAGGCATAATTCACCATGGTTCTTCGATTCCTGCTTCAATTGTCGTGGGACCATTTCTATATTTTCTTTTTTCATGTTGTCTGTTTCCTCATTGAAATGTGATCATCTACTGTTCAGATTATTTCATTTCAGTTTCTTGAAATCATATTTCCCTCACTATTAGTGCTATTGATAATGTGCAATCTCTAATTCCTCCTACCTTTGTCAAAGTAAACCATGTACAATGGGAAGTTATATATGCTGAAGGCAAGTAAAAGAATTTCAATATTCAAATGAGTCAAATAAAGATCTGTAATTCATTACTAAAATTATTCCCAATGGGGGTCTCACTCACATGATTAACTAAATAATGGGTAAAACTACATTTTCTTGTTCTATGGCATTAAATTTTCTTTGCATGTTGTTTGGAATTACCTTCCCAAATAATTAACTGACCTCATGTATTTCCATTTTATTCCCATTGTTAGACCCAGTAAAGTTTGAATAGCTAGATTCTAACCAGTATGCAAGCCTCTATTATCTTAGCTATGTGTGATTCATGCATCGTAGTCATTAAACATTTGCCCTGGGTCCCAAAGATTCAGTGTTCTGCTCTTTATGAAAGTTTTTTGAATGAAAATAAATTTATGAGACTTTTGCTTTGAGGGTCTTTGATTTCTATAATCTGTTTAAATTGACTGAAGAGAAAAGAAAAGTCTTGGTCCTCATGTTAGTTTCATTTCTCTACTAAATTTGCTTCATTGTAGTCTCCAATTGCATTAGAATATGTTTTGTTAATTTCTAATTATTGTTTAAGTAAATTTCCTGAAAAATTATAAATTTAGGCTCTTAGTATCATTCTCTGTGAATTTAGAAAACTCCCATCAGAAGAATTTATATATATATATGGATATGGTTTAATATAAATTTGTCTCTCCTCTGCTGCTTATCACTTCTATACATCTCTTTTTCCTTCATTTCTTCTTTAACAATGCATCCAAAGTTAGAACCTGGCTTCCAATGTGCTGCATTAGCAGAAAAAGTAATAGCAAATATGTTTGAGCACTTACCATATGGTCTGCATACCAAATAATCTCATTCTGTCTTCAAAGGAATGCAATGAGATGAACACTAAGAACTTCCATGAGAAAATCCTGTCTAAGATAATCAGGTAAGGAATAGATTATCAATAAAAGCCAGAGAAATACCTAATTTAAGGAGTAAGGAAGGGTTATATTCAGGAAGGCTCATAACATGGGCTTTGGAGAGTATGGCAGTGTTTTGTTTCTTGATTTAAGTGGAGGCTTCAGAAATAAATCAACTGTATGTCTTTTTAAAAATTTTTCTTTATATATTTTATTTCATAATTTAGCAGGGAAAGAAATATGCAGGACAAGTCTAAACAATTATCCAAGTCAGTTAAACAATCCAGGATGTGAGCTTTGTTATGCCTCTAAAGAACTAATTTGAACAAATTTCTAAATTGTTTTTGTTTTTACTGTCAGTCAATTCCCTAAAAACCTGAAGTAACTTTTTAGCTATTATTTTGCTTTCCTTTTAGATGCTTCCTCCAGCCAAGGTAGCATTTCCGAAGTTGTTCTTTCTCTTTACAGAGAAGAATTTCTCCCCTGGTTTCCCATTCTTTCTCCTTGCAGACTTCTCAGGGTACATGCCTCTAGATCCTTCTATCTTCACTCTTCATCCAGAAAAGATATTTGCTCTCATAGATTTTCTACTCCTTAAAGTGAATAAAAATCATTATATATTTTTCAATGTAACAATTATGTAAATGAAATCTTCTTCATATAATATGTACTATCCCTAAAACTACATACAAATAATTTTAATGAATTTTATATGTATACCCATTAATATAAACAAAATTGGGATCACTATATATATATACACATATTTTCAAACTCCTTTTTCAGTCATCATAGTATCATTAAATATTCACAAAGTTAGAAAATCAAAGAAAAAGACAATTGCTTTCCTCCTGTTTCCACTGATAGCTTTAACATTTTAGAATATTTTAGAATATTTTAATCTACTTTTTGGTCTTTGTATTTTTCCCAAAATAGACACTATATGTGCTTTATTATTTTATACCATGTTTTTATCCCTCAGTTTTAATTGATGCTGTAAAATTTAACCTTTTGCATTAAATTCTTGATAGACACTGTCTTCCTGAGAAAAACTCAGTTCGTCTGTTAATAAAATACAAAATTAATAAAACACTGACATTTGTATGTTAGAATAAATGAAATGTATAATTATCCAATATATAATCAATTTTCTTTCTCATAGCCTCAATTAAAAAGGGAATTAAGGTTTTTGGAAGTGGTTTCTTTTTGAAAATTCTTAATAGGTATCATTGAGTTTGAAGGGCCAATGTAAACATAGTAGACTATGAGTCAAAAATGAGATTAATAGGGGAAGGGGCAAGATGGCAGCAGAGTAAGAAGCTTCAAGACTCGGCTCATCCTACTGTGCAGTCAGTAATCACTCAGAGCTGTCTAAAACACCTTTTTGGGGGCCCAGGAGAACAGAAGAACATCCTACAATATCCATGGAAGAATAGAAGGAGGTTACAGTCCATCTTCAGTGAAGATTCTTGAGTACAGCATTCCACACTGCAAAAGCCAGTGCCCATTCTCCTGTGGCTGCATGAACAACCTTAGAAGCATTTCCCTGGTTGGAACTGGAAGCTCCAATTCCCAAAAATGGGAGAATAAGAGAAGGTCTGACACAAACTTTAGCTACTGATTAGTAAATTTGACTGGGTAAAAGTCTATTCCTAAGAACAGCTAAAATTTGACTGGATTGTTGGACACTTGTGGTTCTGTCCCAACTCCTTGACAGGATAGGAGGGGTGGTGTTTTCCCAGACTTTCTGGGCAACTGAGGTCTGTCACCCTGCACTGACTGGATTATTGGACACCTGTGACTCCATCTTCACCCCCAAAAGGAAAGGAGATTGGTGTTTCCTCTACTTCTCGGGGCAACTGCATGTACTTTTGGTTCACATGGACTAGATTGTTGGGCCCTCTTATGTTTCTATCCCATTCCCTGAAAGGGCAGAGTAGATGGTGTTCCCTCAGCCTCTCAGGGAAACTGCAAGTGCAAATGGCCATGCAGACTAGATTGTTTGTCACTCCTGGAGATCATTTCCTGTCCCTGGTGGTTTGTCAGTCTACATGGGAAATTTCTGTCAGTTTTTATCCACACAGCTTAGTTTGTTGCCCACACCTGTGGCTCCATACCTGCCCCAGGCAGGGGAGAAATGGGTGTGAAGCATCTTCAGTTTCTCTGGGCAACTACAGATGTCATTTCCCTGCACATCTTGGATTACTGAAAATGGCTGAAGCTCTATTACTACTACTGTCAGGGGAGAAAAGTGGGAGAAGTTTCATCATTTCATGGGGCAATGAAGGAAACTTTAGCCAACACAGCTTACAGTACTCAGTTCCACTATGCAACCAGCAAGGGAGAAAATGGGGAAAAAAAGGTGAAAAAGATATGAAAAAATTCAGTTTGGCTTAACACAAGCCACTATAAAGTTCCTGATTAAGTTGAACCAAGTGTCAGAGGGACTGTCACAAAATCAATCAAATAGAAAACCTTAGATTGTGGGAAGATGGTGAAGGACTAATAGGTAAGTGAATGCTGTCACAAAAACAACAGAGAAAGGACCAAAATCTGTCCAAGGTACCTGGATTGGGGGTCAGCAGACCAGGGCAATGCTGCACAACCCCCAAGAAGGTGCAGGAAGGAGAGATGAAGAAGCCAAAATGACAAATGTGAGTTACCAAGCCCCCATGGCTGCTGGAAAGGGCTCCCCTCCCCCATCCCCAAGATATTAAGCTGGGGTAAAACCCCTGGCTCATTGCAGCTGACTGAGAAGGGAACAGACACATTCTTCCCTGTCAACTGTTTCAAGGGAAAAGGGAAGGGAGTTCAGGAAGCTTTTCTTTGTTGAATTCAGCCATCAGAGCCTGCTTTGAATCTCTGATCTGGAGATTCAACATAGGAACAAACACAGGAAAGCCAAGACTGACACACTTCCATTGAAAAGTACACAGACTTCCGCCATCTGCTGGCCAATGTGTGAATCACTTGGGCAAAAACTTCATATTCTCTGTATCCAATGCCTGGGAGAAAATCTGCACCCCACTAGTGAGTCATTGGCCCAATTGAAAACTTAAGCAGTGTAATTTTAAAGACTGAGAACAATTTTAACCAAATATCAAAGAAGAGCTGTGGAAAAAAAAACAATAGGCAAGAGAGAGAAATTGGCTATCAGAGTAAATTCACCAATATATTCAGATGCTTAGACATGAGCAAAAAAAATCCAAGTCATACTAAGAAACAGGAAAAGATGGCCCAGCCAAAAGAACAAACCAAATATCCTGAAAAGATATAGTACTTAAGACAATTAATCAGTGATAATCACACAATTCTCTTAAATCACCTCAAAGACTTTATAAAAAATATGGATAAAGATATAAAGAATTTTAACAAGACAGTGGAATAGCCTAAAGACCAATTTGAAAGCCTACAAAGGAAAGTAACAAATATTATGGGAATGTAAGACATGATGGATGAGATTAAAAATATATTAGAGTGTGAGTATTCTCACTGTCCTGGTTTTGTGATAATCAGGGTAGGCTAAATATTTGCTATATTAGAAACCATGCATGTGTCCCCAGACCTAGTTTTTCTCCCTAGGTCTGGTTTTTAGAATGCTGGTGATAAACCAAGCTTGATTTATTATATGAACAACCTGTATGGGAAATGACTGTAACTCTAGGTATCTTTGGTCAACTTCAAGTGATATAGCATGCGTACCGATGCAGCTAAAATGGTTAGATGTCCATCTCCCATATGGAGGGACCTGGGTTCAATTCCCAGGACATCCTGGTAAAATTAAAAAAATTAAAATATAGAAGGTACGCAGGCCACCAGGTCCTGTGCATGGGTTCGCCATCAGGCCCCACAAGTGGGTGCACTGGTACACCTTTAGGCCCCACAAGCAAGTGAACCCCCCAGGCCCCACGTGTGGCTGTGCCGCCAGGTCCTGCATGTGGGTGCTCCATCAGGCCCCATGCTCCGTTGCATCACCAGGCCCCATGAGCTATGCAACAAAATGATGATGTAATAGGACACTAACACAAGGGAAAGCCAAGAGGAGACTCATCAAGGAAATAGGAACTAAGGTGGCACAGGTGGTAGGACGCCTCTCTCCCACATCAGAGATTCCGAGGATCGAATCCCATTGAAGACAGGAGAAGGATGAAAAGAGAGGGCAGGAAACAGACACAGAGAGTTGCACAGTGAATGGGCACAGAAACAGAAAAATGGGAGGAGGTAAAAATGGATAAAAGTAAATAAATAAATAAACAAATAAATCCTTAAAAAATGTATGGAGAGGAAGATATGGACTACAGTTAGAAGTAATACTTTGATGGTGCTCTTTCATGATTTGTTTTTTTGTTGTTGTTGTTGTTTTTAATTTTTTTTTTATTGTGGGTAAAAATCAAATTTTTTACAATACATACCAATATTTGTAAAATGATATATAAATACATATGCATATATGTGCATTTGTTTACATAAATGTTATGCAACAATGCAGTGTGTTTTTGGGGTGGGGGTGATGTGTGGGAGCCCTGTATGATGTTATGCATGTTTGTTTTATAAGTTCATGATGTTTACTGAACACTTATAGTTTATGTATGTTCATGTATGAATTATATACTTCAATAAATTTTTTAGAAAACAAAAGAAGACACTGAATGAACACAAAAAATAGAATTTGAAGGCATATATTGAAAAATAGTAGATTTTATAGAAATGAAAGTCACAATAAATGAAATTAAAAATACATTAGGGGCATATAACAACAGATTTGAAGAGGTGGAAGAAAAGATCAGTGAGCTTGAAACAGGGTCACCAAAAACAAACATACAAAAGAACAGATGATGAAATGAATGGAAAAAACTGAACAGTGCCTCAGGAACTAAACGATAGCAAAAGATGTGCAGTCGTACATGTCATGGTTTCCCAGAAGGCAAAAAGAAGGGAAAAGAGGAAGGAAGAATATTTGAGGAAATAATGGTAGAGAATTTCCAGTCCTTATGGAAGAACTTAGATATCTGTGTCCAAGAAGCACAACATAATCCCGTATAAATAAATCCAATTAGATCAAATCTAAGACACATATTAAACAGAATGTCAAATCCAAATATAAAGATAGGATCACAAGTGCAGCCAGAGAAAAGTAATGCATCAGCTATAAGAAATGCCTACTGAATTAAGTGGTGATTTCTCATCAGAAACCATGGAGGCAAGAATGCAGTAAGTAGTATAATATATTTAAGACCCAGAAAGAGAAATACTGGCATACAAGAATCTTATATCCAGTATTATTGTCTTTCAAAAATGAGGGTGAGTTTAGAATATTCACAGAGAAACAGAATTTGAGAGAGTTTGTAACCAAGAGACTGGCACTGAAGGAAATACTAAAAGGGGTCTGTAGCAGTTTGGCAGTTTGATGAAGTTATGAATTCCAAAAAGAGATATTGTATTATGCTTTTAAACTGGTCTGTTAATCTGGGCATGATTAAATTATGATTAGGGCATTGACTGGGCCACATCAGTAGGGCATTGAGCCCCACCCCTCGGTGGGTAGGGGAATCAAATATAAAAGGCAAGGCAAATGACAGAGGAAGCAGTTCTGATGTTGGAGTTTTGATGCTAGAGCCCGGGGAGGTGAGCAGACAGAGGAGCTTGAGTGTGAGGAAGGAGAGAAGACCCCGGGATAGAGACCAGCCATTCACCTGCCAGTACACAGCTGGCCTTGTGGAAAGAGGCAGAGCCTAAAGTGCCTCATAGTCTACAGCTGACATTGAGGAGGAAAGAGAGGCGCTAAGCCCAGAGAGAAATGCAGCCCTGGGAAGAGAGGAACCCAAGAGCCTGAAGCCTGGCAAATTTTGGCAGCTGCCTTGCTCCAATACGTGGCAACAGACTTTGGTGAGGGAAGAAACTTATGCTTTATGGCCCAGTAACTCTAAGCTTCTACCCCAAATAAATACCTTTTATTAAAACCAATCGATTTCTGGTATTTTGCATCAGCACCCCTTTGGCTGACTCATGCAGGGTCATACAGCCTGAAAAGAAAAGACAGGAGAGAAAGCCTTAGTAGAGTCTAGAAATAAAGACTATATTAGTAAAAGTAACTAAAATTGTAAAATGTGTGTGAATATAAGATATGAGCGATAAAACCCAAAGGTCTATATGGGTGATGTAAAAACTGCCTTTACAGTAACAACACTGCATTTTTATAATTAAATTCCCCAATCAAAAGGCACAGACTGGCAGAATGGATAAGAAAATATAAACCTTCTATATGCCATGTACATGAGAAACAAATTAGACCCACAGATACAAAGAGATTGAAAATGAGTGTCTGGGAAAAGTTATTCCATGTATGCATTAACCAAAAAATAAAGCCTGAATAGCTATACCTATATCAAATGAATGATAATTTGAAAACAAACTACTATTACAGACAAGGAAGTTTATTGTTTATTAATAAATGGAAATTCACCATGAAGAAGTAAGAGTCATAAATGTACATAAATGTACATGTCCATATCCTGGAGGCCCCAAATTATATGAGGCAAACACTGGCAAAACTGAAAGTAGAAACAGATGTCTCTAAAATGATTGTTGGAAACTTCAAAACAACACTCATCATTGGATAGAACATCTGATACAAGAATCAATAAAGAAAAAGAGAGCTTGAACAATATGATAAATGAACTAAACCTAATAAACCTATACAGAACATTGCAAACCAAAACATCAGGATTTACATTTTTCTCAAGGTCGCATGGATCTTTCTACATGATATACCACATGTTGGGTAACAAAGTATATCTCAATAAATTTATTTCTTTATTTTTAAAGAAGATTCAGATTACATAAATATTTCACCAAATATGAGGGGTTCCAAAATATCCCACCCATTCCCCTCTCACACTTTCCCCCATTAACAGCATAATTCATTAGTGTGTTACATTTGTTTTGATTGATGAACAAATATTTAAGCATTGCTACCTATCATGGCCTATAGTTACATTATGGTTTACACTTTGCACTACCCAATTTTTGGGGTTTTGGCAGAATGTATAATGGCCTGTATCCATCTTTGCATATCATGCAGATCAATTCCAAAATCCCCAAAATGCCCCATGTTATACCTATTCTTCTTTCTCTCTCCACTCAGAACCTCTGGTGACCACCACCTTTGTATCAATGTTGCAATTTCTTCCATTACTAGAATAATAAATCTGCTTTAGTTCATAGTTGCATTCCCACATTATCTTTGTTCATTCCTCAATCTTGAGGATTTGGGGATGGTGATGACTACTCTACTTCCAATTGAGAGAGGGCTTAGATCCCATGGGGCAGCTGGATGGAACTGTATTGTTGCAGTTGCAAATACACTTTTTGTATGTGTGTGTGTTGTTTTTTGCTTTTGTTTTTGTTTTTGAATGGGCTTTATCCATCATTATCCTTTCATTAGTTGTGCTGGGTGAGTCTGAAGAGATTCAGGGCTCAACTGGCATATGAACAGACCAAAGATTTAACTTTCTGAGACATATATTTAACAGATATAGTACTAATTGCAGGTTCAAATAAGAGGAGCAGAAGAATTATGTGAAGGAAAATTATAAATGAGACTAACTCTGATGCATTGGGGAGATGGGTTATCATATATTTCAAAGTAAGGCTCACTGATGGGGTCCCAATTTCCTTTGCTTGTCTGCCTTGCCTATAATATCTAGTAGTCTCTAGAGTCCTCCTCAAAACATCCCTGCTTGAGCGATTGTTTACTGTGGAAGTCAGTGAGCTTTCAATAAATTTAATAAGATCAAAAATTATACAAAGCACTTTCTCTGATGATGATGCAACAAAGGTTGAAATCAACAAGTAGAAAAAGAAAATTCACAAATATAGAGAGATGAAACAAAACACTCAAATAATGAGTGGGTCAAAGAAGAAATGTGGGAGAAATTAATAAATATCTCGAGACAAATGAAAATGAGAACACAACATATCAGAACTCAGTGAAGGGAGTGCTGAGATGGAAATGTATAGCCCTCAATGCTAACATTAAAAAAGATGAAAGAGCTTAAATCACTGACCTAGCTAAAAAGCTGGAGAAACTAGGAAAAGAACAACACTATATGCTCAAAGTAATCAAAATAAATGATATAACCAATATGAGAGCAAACATAAATGAAATTGAGAAGGAAAAGCAATAGTGACTACAAAACCAAGTTTGTTCTTTAAAAAGATTAACAAAATTGACAAGAAGCTAGACTGACAAAGAAAGAAAGAGAGATGATGCAAATAAATAAAATCTGAAATGAAAATGGGGACCTTACTACTGACCCCACAGGAATAACAGAGATTAGAAGATGTTAGATAATATGGGCAACTGTATGACAACGAACTAGACAATTTCGGTGAAATGGAAAAATTGCTAGGATCATACAAACAACCTCCACTGACTCTTGAAGAAATAGAAAACCCCCAAGTACAGTGACTAAAACAGACATCAAACAATTCCCCAAAATGAAAGTCCCAGTACCAGATGGCTTCACATGTGAATACTACCAAGCATTCAAAGATCTAATACCAATCTTATGCAAACTCTTCTAAATAATTGAACAAGAGGAAATGTTGAAAAACTCATTATATGAAGCCAATATCACCTAATTACCAAAGCCACATAAATGTATTACAAAAAAAGGAAAATTGCAGACCCATTTTCCTAATGAACACAGATTGAAAAGTCCTCAACAACTTACTCACTAATCAAATCCAACAACACATTAAAAGAATTAATAATATATACCATGATCTAGTGAGTTTTATCCCAGGCATACAAGGGTGGTTCAACACAAGAAAATCCGTCAGCAAAACACACCACATTAATAAATCAAGAGGAAAAAATTACATGATCATCTAGATTAATGCAGAAAACACATTTGAAAAAATCCAGTATCCTATCTTGATAAAAATTCCAAAAGAAAGGTAGGTATTTAGATAATTTCTATTTTCCAAATTTGAACAAGGCAACAATGAACATAAGGTAGTTTCAAGAGATATGTTGATTTCCTGAAACATTGACCCGGCCCGCGGGTCAGTCGAACCGGAACCTGAAAGAGGCAGTGGGAATTGGGGGGACAAGAGACACAAAGAATGACAGCAAGACAGGATTCTGATCAAGCTGCAAAAGTTTATTGAAGAGGCAGGGTATATATAATCTGAGGGAGGAGGGGTCATCTGATGTGGACATCAGCAAGTTGCTAGGTACCAAACTACAGCCTGGTCAGCAGATTTACAAGAAAAGATGTAGCGAGTATGGGGAGATAGAAAATTAGTGCGGGACATGCGCAATGACATTTGGCCAAACGCCAGTTCTAAGAATGGCCATGATAAAGCAGATGCCGAGGGCAGCTTCCCACAGGTCCCCCTTCTTTATAATATTTTTTGAAGGTGGTAGACTGATGTATGGCCAGTCTTGAGGGGACCTCACTCCATGAGGAATGCAGGCAAATTTATTTAGATTGAAGCTACTTTTTATACTACAAAGCAGAAAACAAAAGTAGGGAGTTCTTCACTAGGTTCTCAGCTTGGTGCGTGAGAACACTACCTGTTTGTGAGTTCCCAGACAAACTTTCCTGGGAACTTAGACAATAACATCTGTGTGGGGAGTTCATTCTGCTCTGCCTCCTCCCACTGATATCTGCAGTATGCAGTGTCCTTGGAGACATTTGCTCTATACCAGCAAGCATGCTTTTTGGATGCTTAACCCTTTATGCTCTGACTCTCAGCATCTTCTCCAACAATTCCCCCTTTTTTGTTTTTTGTCCAGGGTGACTGTGCCTGTCTTAGGTTGCCCTCCTCTGA